>ML661344.1:475577-520604 GCA_007570785.1 Antilocapra americana | reverse complement strand
CACACACACACACACACACACACACACACACACACACACACACACACTTGCACTCAAACACTTGATGGAGATCTGCAAAGTCCTAAAGAGGGATCACAGGCAAAGTGCGTGGTCTTGTCTCAGTTGGAATAATCTTTGATTTCACTTAGTATTTGATCCTCTTCTCTCCATTTGTTATCCTATTATCCAGAATTTTACAAAATAAACTCAGTATCTCTTCTTTATAGAACAGATCTGCCAGAAGTCAGACCTCAAATCCCTCAAACTTCTCAGCCTCTCAATGGATAGTTCTAAAGCTTTAATGGACTTCAGATATATCTTCAGTAAAGGAAAGAGGCCAGGCTTTGGTATTCCTCATTGGTCAGTTTTTGGATGCAAGCCACTCCCGAGGAAGCATAGCCCTCACTCTGAGTGAGGTTCCTCTTTTGTGCAAGGGCAATTCCCAGAGAGAAATAATCAGCCTTAAGCTGTCAACAGCCAACACTCCCCAAAGCTGGGGGAAACCAGTGCTTCCATCCTAAAAGTGACTTCTGAATGGTACACCACAGAATCCACCTCAGAATCTACCTTCAGAAGAAGAAGATGAGGCCCAAACAGCAAGAAATAAATCCAAACAGAAATGGAAAGACCTAACCCTAATATGATTTGAGTTCCTCAGTTCAGTTCCAACCCTGGAATTCTTAGTTACATGAGCCAGTAGATTGCATTTTTCTGCTTAGGCTATTTGAAGTTGGGATTTTGGCACTTGCAACTGAAAGACCTCAGATGAATTAAATGTCATGTTTGAAGCAAGTCGTCATCACTGTTCTCTTCTTTCAGCAATTACAATGTCATATTATAATTTGTTTACACATCTATCTTTCTAATTAAACTGTAAATTTCTTATGGGATCTTATTGTATTTATCCTCTCTCTAGCATCTATAGCAGGTGTAAGTAGGGGAGATAATGAATACAAACTTGTTGAATTAGGAATAACAAAATTCCAAAATGATGACAACACCCAGGCATAGACACGGATGAGTTCACAGAGCACGTTAGGTAAGGAACGGATGGTCAAAACATGACTTGAAAGGCATGATAAGATTCCTCATTTCCTCTCTTATCCCAATCTAAATTGGAATTTAAAACAAGATCCTCAGATTCACAAATATTAGTTTGACATTTCAGCTAGATTTGGTGGATTGCTCATTCCTTCTTAAAATACGTTTTTTTACCTTCTCTATCGGTTCTGAGCTCATGTTCATCCTTGGTCTGTTCTCAGGTCCTGTGTGGGACTCAGAATGTTGCAATGAGTATGATAGGAAGATCTGTACCCAGGGAGAGCATATTCTTTAAAAAGAGGTAGATTTTTTAAAAATTTTCTTTACTTTATTGTGTTGGTTTTGCCATACATTGACATGAATCCGCCATGGGTATACATATGTTCCCCCTCCCTCCTCCCTCCCAATTCCCGCTTTCTGGGTCATCCCAGTACACCAGCCCTGAGCATCAAACCTGGGCTGGCGATTGATTTCACATATGATAATTAACATGTTTCAATGCCATTCTCCCATATCATCCCACCCCTGCCCTCTTCCACAGAGTCCACGAGACTGTTCTATACATCTGCTTGTCTTTTGCTGTCTCATTTTAAATAAGCAATTACAAATGCAATATTTATCATAAAAAGTAATTATAGGAGTGTACAGCATGGGAGAACAACCTAAATTGTGAAGTTAGGGTAATTTTCCTGAGAAAGTGACATTTTTATACAGAAACAAAGGAAAAATAGAAGTTAGCTCCCAGAAGCCAGCAACAAACATGTCATTGTGTCTCATTTGGCCTAAAATAACCAGCATAGTCAGAGGAATAGATGAATCAGTGAATTCACTACATCATTAGGAATTCACTGAGTAGCTAAACTAACCAGAATCCACTTCTGGAACTGGAAGCGAGGTTAATCTCACCCAAATTACATGATTGAGAATGAGATAGAGACTTTTTTTCCCCAAAGGAAATTTTTGAGCCCAGCTACCAAGAAAAAACAGAAATTGATGCTGGGCAGCAAGCACAAGCCCCCTTTATAAGGAGGCTAGAAGACCTTCCAGTATCCAAGTGAGAGATGAGAATTGACTTGGATACGAAGAGGCCCATGACGGTTGACAGGACTGGATAAATAATTGTCTGAAAATGTAAAGAGTGGGGAGACGAATCAAAAATGACTTCAAGGTTAAAATTTTTTCTTGCCCAGACTGCGATACCCCTGATATTTTAAGAATTTCTCAACCATGGCTCAGTACATGAGAAAATACTTCCCAAACTTATTATTAAGTTTCTTTTTGGTAGTTTCTAAATGTCTCCTTTCCTGTTTAAGTTCCCTTTTGTTCTTCTGGATCTTCATATGCTTTTTTAAAGAACATATTGCTAGTCTGAATCATATTCATTAATTAAATGTTAAGGCTACTTCTACTTTAGGGCTTTCCCAGTGGCTCCCAGCTCCAGGGAATTTGGAGCAATGCACGATATGCAAGAAATGGGAGCTGTATTGCCTGCAGTTGGGAAGATCCCCTGGAGGAGGCATAGCAGCCCACTCCAGGATTCTTGCTGGGAAAATCCCACAGACCGAGGAGACTGGCGGGCTATGGTGTATGGGGTCGCAAAGGGTCGCACAGGACTGAAGGGACTGAGGATGCCCTTCTACTTTAGCTCCTTTACACAGCATATTAGGCAAGCATCTGACCCTTAATACTAACCAGTGGCGAATGTCATGAAGTTTAAAACTATTTCAAAATAGCTCTTTAAGTATCAAAAACAGTATGCCCAGAACTGTAGATGAAATTGGGGTGGCTGCTCGCTTGATTCCTCTGTGGTTGTATCTGATTTGAAAATTCCAGATCTCTGGGCACAAAGGCAGGCCACATGATCCAGACTGGGTCAGTTTAAATTCCTGATTCCCCAGCCCTGGTGATTCATCCAAGGAATGGGCTCATCATTCCTTCCTAGAGATTTTCGAAACTCAAGTTTAGAAAAAGATTCATTTTCTTCTAAAATAGATAAGCTTGAAAGAATGAAATTATAAGTTGCTTTGTCTGTGTATCCTTCATGAATTCACTTCCTCTACAGAAGCAAAGATTGACATCACTGTGCAAAAAGATACAGAGACACAAGAATGGAAAAAGAGACAGAGACAGAGAAACAGAGGTCTTGAAATCTGGTAGCATTTATACGCTTGGGTCTTGGGGTTCCTGGAGCTCTCCCAACTCCTGACTGTCCTGTAGTTTGGTCACCGCTCTATAAAAGGAAGGATTGCAAGCGCCTAGCACATGACTGACGCACCAAGAATCGTCTGAAGTGGGAACTGGAAAAACACAAAAAAGTTTCCTATCGCTTTCTTTAAGTAGATCTGTTTTCCAACTTGGAAAATAAATAACATATCCTCTTAGTTTCCAATGAACAAAAGCTCTACTACTTAAAAAAAGATTCTTGAATGAATGTGAGTCAATGCATTATTCCCTTTTCCTTAAATTAGTTCTACCTAGGTTTCTGTTGCTTGCAACCAAAGAATCTTCACCAATATAATTTACAGTTCCATTTCTGAAGTTATCTTCAGAAACTAACAAAGAATTCCAAAGACTGATTATAAGAATGTCTACCATTTGAATGTTTATATACATCAAAACTGAGATTTTCTGATATTCCCAAATAAAGAACTTTCTATGGAAATTTGATAAATTAATAACACACTATGTAATAACTAACAAGACATTTTAGTTTCTCACTTGACATAGAAATATGCTTTGATTAATTTTTTAAAAAATTCAAAATTTCCATTCAAAGTTATAAAACAGAATAAATACTTTTTATTGTACAGATGGATATATGCATATAAAGTATGGAAGGAAGGATGTTTCTTAAAATTTTAATAATCCTTATCTCTGATGGGTGAGATTTCAGGTAGCTTTTAATTCTTAAAAAAAAAGTATCTGTGTTTTCTCATTATCCACCCTACAACAAATTTGCTTCAGTTACTTTTTTAATGCCTGTCTTCCTAGTTAATGGGCTTTCCCGGTGGCTCAAATGGTAAAGAATCTGCCTGTTCTGTAGGAGATCCAGGTTTGATCCCTGGGATGGGAAGATCCCCTGGAGAAGGGTATGGCTACCAACTCTAGTATTCTTGCCTAGAGACCTCTGAGGTTTTGTTTTGATCTAAGTTCACCCTTGATTTCCAGTTTATTTGCAAAGCAGAGAAGACTGGCATACTTCTAGTCAGTTAAATAATTGAGATTTCCTATTCAGATTACAAATTCTTCCTCTTTCCCCAAACCCTCTTACAAAGCTCTAATCACTTACTAAAACCACAATTATTGTTGGTTAGTCTCTGAGTCGTGTCTGAATGTTTTGAGACCCCATAGACTGTAGCCTGCCAGGCTCCCCTGTCTATAGGATTTCTCAGGCAAGAATTCTGGAGTGGGTTGCCATTTCCTTCTCTAGAGGAATTGAGCCTGTGTCTGCTGCATTAGCAAGCAGTTTATTTACCACTGAGCCACCAGGGAAGCCCCTAGAGACAAAATAAATATAGTTAAATAGATGATTATTCTCTCACAAATATAGTTAGGAAGAGATGTCACATACCAAAGATATATGTTCTATAAAATGGGGCCAGAGACATTTTAAACTTCTACCAAAAGACGTTGAAGTAGCTCGGTTACTAAGCTTAGAAATTTTTTCTAGCGCCTGGCTGATCTAACACTTTTGCAAATATTGTAAGTGACCTATATCCCTAGGGGAGAAACATATTGCTAATGATTCAGTGTCCCAGATTTTTCAGAAAAGACCTGATTTTTCTTTTGTTTTTCCATAGCAAAGGTTATTCCTTTGTCGGATTTTAACTTTTATGTTTCTTGAAGATTTTTTGCTATAAATAAATTCATGCATTCTAGTAAAATATCTTTTGCTAGATTACAAACCTCGATTTTTAATTTACAAATAAAACTCACCAAAATATTAGGGTTGGAACAATTAATCCTCCAGTAGGGTCATGTGGCATTGGTGACCCCAACAGGTTCAGGGAGAGATACGAATGTTGTAGATATTAAAAATCTAATTTGGGGGCTCACCCAGCAGTAACTGTAAGAAACTACCACCTGAATTCCCAGACAATTTCCATCTGACCTTGAATTCTCATTTCAGATATAAAGCTAACTAGCTATATAAAAGAGGCTCAGTCGGTCAGTATCTGGTTTCTTTCATATCTTTATTTCTCAAGCAGCATTTTGAAAAATGATCTGTCAGCCATACTGAGTTGTTTTGAGGATTAAATGAAATATTAAATGTATAATGATTTGAAAAAAGCACTATTTGTCTTTGTTGAGGAGTTCTTTCTTAAAATATTACCACGGAAGTCAAAAAAATAAAACAAAAAAAGAGCTGAGCTGCTCAGGCTGACTATTGTTTTATAGCCTTCATTACCCTCCTGCACATCTTTAGTCATTCTTAAACTCTAGGAAGTTTTGACTGACCTATCTAGACTGGGCTATATCCCCTCCTCTGTGCTCTAAACCCATCTATGTATACATCTATCCTTTCTAATTCGCCTTGTGTTGAAATTATCTGTTCATAAGCTGTCTCCTTGGCTGAACTGTAGGCTTCTACGTGGAAACCATCCAAAAACTTCAGATGGGATTGAGTTCCCCTATTATGTGTCCTCAATTCCCTATAATTTTTATTTATAAAAGTTATGGGTGTGATTATTTTGGGCTTCCCAGGTGGCTCAGTAGTAAAGAATCCACTGTACCACTGAGGAGAATCCAATGCAGGAGCTGCAGGAAACACAGGTACAATCCCTGGGTTGGGAAGATACCCTGTAGAAGGAAATAGCAACCCACTCTAGTACTCTTGCAGAGATAATTCTGTGGACACAGGAGCCTGGTGGGCTACAGTCCATGGGTTCACAAAGAGTCAGATGCAATTGAGCAACTGAGCACACACATGATTATTTTTGTAATAGGGATGTTAATTACCACTGTCCAGAACTATAAAACCATTAGGGCTGAAGTTTTCCCTCATATACCACTATCACTTTCCTCTCATATACCACTATCACTTTCCTCACTTCATTCACTTTGTTTTTCAAAGAACTATTTGGAAAAAATAAAGTAGGTATTCATTGTTCTTTTATTTAAAACAATAGTTTATCTTTGAACAGAGTTCAAAGTTAAATAATACTGTAAGACTCATAATGGGGAAAAGTGGTATACTGTTGCTCTTTTTCTACTCTGAGTACCACTTCTCAAATACAATTTTTTTTCCATTATATTAGCTAAATATCTTTCTAGTATTTGCTCTGTCTTCCTAAGTGACATCCCTGTGTTGCTGCTATTTTGAGATTGCTCAGTTTCATATCTTTTAGCTTCCTACTATGGAGGGTGAAGATTAGGCTCTCTTAGAACACTGCCCACCCCATGCCCTATTTCACATCTTCATAAGCATTCTTTTCCTCCTTCATTTCTACCTATATGATTATACTATTCATAACTTTTGATTAACTCAACATGACCAGGCAGTGCAAAACAATTACACTTCCTTTCTTGTACAATTTTTTTTAATTTTTCCTGCAATTGAAAACTACTTTTATTATTGGCTTAGTTTCTATATTCCTATAACTAACTCATCCTCTAAAATTCCTCCAGAATTATACATTTCCTTTCATGATGTTCAAGTACATCAGGTTATTTTTATTTTTATTCATTACACAGCAACACCCCCGTTGGATCTCTCTGCTTTCCTGCTCCCTCCAAATGGAAAGTTTGTTCTCTAGAAATATTATGCAGTCATTGCTCTTGGATCTCCCTCATGCTTATTCTGAGGATTCACTTCTCCTTCCTGTGCTGGATCCTCTGTTTTCTGTATCCCGCATTTTTCTTCCTGGTTTTGCTCCCTTGCTTTGTGAACCACATTCTCCAGTTATTCCTGACGAAAGGTACATACTAAGTACAATGTTTGCGAACACAAAATCTATAACATCCCTGGTGGTCCAATAGTCAAGATTCTGCACTTTCACTGCAGGGGGCGTGGATTTGATCCCTGATCAGGTAAGTTGCCCGAGGTGCGGCCAAAAGAAAAGAACACAAACATCTGCAAATGTCTTTATCCTCACACTTGACAGTCTGGCTGAATCTAGAATTTTAGGTTGACTCCATTTTCCTTGTAATTCTGGAGCCATTGCCCCATTGTCTTCTTGGATGAAGCTTTGTGAAAGAGTCAATTCCTTCCTAATGCTAGATCTTTATGGCCTCTTTTTCCCTCTGGAAATGTCTAGGAACTTCTTTCTGTCCCTAGTAAATAAAGCTTCTCATGAGATGCCTCAAAATGGTCTTCCTAAAGCCATTGTGCTCAGCACTTAGTGACTTCTCTAACTCTTGAGAGTCATGTCTTTTCAGTTGTGGAAAACTTGCTTGAATTATGACTTTGATAATCCACCCCCCATCTGTTTTCTCTGTGTTTTTCTTCCTGAAATTCTTAATTTTCATATATTTTCAATTTTCCATCTTTTTACATTTAAACTTTTATTTTTGGGTCCTACTTTCCCAGGGTTTCCTTCCAAGTTGATTTTCCAATTCTTGAGCTTTTTGAGAGTTCACAGCATGAATCAGCTTCTTAGTACCTTCCCTCCTGCAAGTTTAGATTTGAGCTTTCCCTTGACTAGGATACTAGCTGTGAGTTATTCATCTGCTTCCATGCTGCAAATTTTGTTATATTGTCTCCTCTCCCATTCTCTTGGTCCTTCTTGGTTTATGCCTTTATGGGGATTTCAGGAGAAATCTGTGGTGAATACTTGTGCTCAATCTAGCATATACAGCCAAAACCTTTGTCTCCTTCCCACTATGATTGTCATGCTTCTTCTCAAGGCAGCATGGCTACCTCTGAGTTACAGGGAAATAATCAGCTGCAAGAAAGTATAGGAAAAAAAGGACAAGTGTTAATATTTCAAGATATTTTAACGTCTCCAACAGTACTGGTGGCTTAGTGCTTAAGAATCTGCCTGCCAACACAGGAGATTCAGGAGATGCGGGTTCAATCCCTGGGTCCGGAAGATCCCCTGGAGGAGGAAGTGGCAACCCACTGCAGTACTCTTACCGGAAAATTCCCATGGACAGAAGAGCCTGGCAGACTACGGTCCATGGGGTCGCAAAGAAGCAGACACAACTGTGTCCACATGCATGCAGCGATGCTTCCCAACTCCATATTCAGTGAAGTTATATTAGCAGCTTAAAAGTGGTCACAGTGGGAGTACTTATATGATAGAAATCAGAACATAATTCAAATAAGGAATTCATGTTGTTATTTTCATTGTCTAGACTTAAGAAAGTGATAGAGAAAATATTAATAATTAAACTTAAATAAATTAAAGGTGTGCTGTAATAAAATTAAACTTAAAAGTGTGTCGTAATGGTTAGATTGTGTATAGTGTCTGTAATGGTTAGATTGTGAACAGCGCAAAATAATTGGTGATATAGTCTTCCAAAAAATTTGAAAACTATTATCTCATTGATGAAGGCAATCGGTTTTGACAAACAAATGAAGTTTTGACATTTCTCTTTCTTGTTTCCCTTTTATCTTGTTAAATGAAAATATTAACCAATGTTCAGGTGGAACCACACTCATTTGCCAATTGCAACCATAGGTTGGCCCTGCATAAACGACTTTTGCAAAAATCTACAAAATCATTCTGTGAGGATCAATTTGCTATAATGACTCTACAAAAAGGCATATATATTATTTAAAAATTGTGTGCTACACATTCCTTGTCTTAACAAAATCTAATACACACGTGCACGCACCTTTTTTAAAATATTTATCTATTTGGCTGCACTAGATGTGTGGTCTCTTGTTGAGGCACGCATACTCTTAGTTTTGGCATATGGAATCCAGTTCCCTGGCCGGGGATCGAACCTGCAGCCCCTGCACTGGGAGTGCAAAATCTTAGCCACCAGACCACCAGGGAAGGCCCTTTACCTACTTTTTTAATTTCTTTCTTATAGAGCTAATTCTTAAACAATTAGTAATACATCAGTCTATAACTGTCCCTATAATTTCCATGAGGCAGTAACTGTTTTTCTTTAACTTCCCAACCTTTGCAAATTTTTTATTACCTACTAGGTACCCCATAAACATTTACTGAATGAGTGACTGAAAGCCCAGGGAATTTGCCTTGTTTATTTTCATATCTGAGAACGCGCAGTGCCTGACACAGACTGCGTGCTAAGAAAAAAAAAAATGCTTGCTGACCTGAGCTGAACTTGAGTCACAGTCTCCTAATTCTGAAAACAACCTCATGACAATCAAACACATCAAGGGAAAGAGTTGAGATGGTTTATTTATTCAGGCATAAGGTTTATTTTCATGGTCTCTTTGTAAGTTAAGTCACTGGCTGCATTAAGTCCAGGGTGAAAGCCAGATCTCCTGATTCTCGAAACAGTGCCCTATTCATTAGATTCCCTATTTCTCAAGGGCACCAGTATTTTCTGACACTAATGTTGAACAGGAATGCTGATTACTTGCTTTGTGGCTACAAGATTTTTACTTAAGATAAACAACAATAAACAGAGTGGAGAGGAATCAGATATGATGTCTACCATTTAATAAGCCCACACTATGCTTTTTATAAAAATACACTTAAATCCAGTAGCTTGGTTCTTCTCAACAACTCTGTAAGGTAGAAAGCATCCTTACATTACAAAATGAAGACACTGAGGTTCAGCAAAATTTGCAAACTTACCAAGCTCACAGCTACAAAGTAACGTTGCTGGGATTCAAAACAGTTTTGTCTTAAGGCTATTTTGAGTATATTTTAATTGGGCGATGTCTTAAACATCAGCTGTTCATACACCATTTTTCACATTCTGCCTTCAGGATATGCATGCCAATAATATGATCATTTACTTCATATTTTCATTGAACCTTCTTTCATTGTTAGTTAGCCTAATGAGAAATAATAATATCCATGAAATGATGGATTAATATGTTATTATACTTTTCTAATACACCCTAAAATGAATACACAATTATTAAACTAAAAAGTTTGTCTGCTTACCACCTAAAATGACCTTGAGTACTATCAGAGATACATATACTTTCCTTAGGTAAACACTGCTTCTTGCAACACTGCAGATTTAACTTGTACTGGCGTAGGAGCAAGGGTGATGGTCATACTTTTTGGTTTGTCTTCAGTTTTTATCCTGAAAAAAAAAAGAGAGAATCAATCTATTCTGCTGCGAGGGAGGGGGCAGGGACTGACTCACACTTCCTGAGCAAATTTCTATTGCACAAAATAAGGAGCTTTACAAAACCTTCTTCCAGGGTCACTGAAATCTTCCAAGTGACAGAATTGGAATTAAACTTGGCAAAGATTACAAAATGCCACTAGTGTTAGACAAATGAGGGTTTCTGTAGCAAGAATAGAATTCAAGAAAAGGAAAACTGAATTGTTGGAAAGCACCTACAGTGAGAGTCACGAGGGACTAAAAAAAAAAATCTAAGAAAAGCTTTCTGGCATTTGTGCTGCCCCAGCTGGAGTTGATAGAATTGTTTCTATTCTTTCCTGTAAGTATGCTGGAGGAGGAAGTAGCTGGATTGTCTTTCTTGGCTTTTGAGTGGGACGAATAATACAGCAATATCAGAGACAGTGGAAAAAGAGAAAGAAGAAAAAAATGTTTTGAACTGTTGAAAAACTAAATTCATATCTTTTTGGAAGAATCCAGATTTATATCTCTTTGGAAGAACGCAGATTTGGTTTTACAAATAGTTTGGAATGTTGTCCAGTGAATTTCAAAGTGAAAAAAATAAAAAAAGGATCAAAAGCCATAGCAGTCAAGACTATGATGGTAAATAATACAGCTTTTTTTTTTTTTTAAAGCTTGTGTATATTTGGTCCAGTTTTAATCTATCTCCTCTAAGGTGACTTCATGTCCCTCTGCAATATGGTTTCTACCACACATCCAATCATCTCATTACCTCGGATGTAATGGAGCTCTATACCCTAGACCCTAACTGAGCCCAGCCCAGGGTCACTGTATAAGGGTTTCACCAACATCCAGACATTAAATTGATGAGAATCTGCAAATCTTATTACTGCTATCCTCTTATTTCTTAAATGGAAAAGTCCCCTGTAGAATCTGGAGCTTGGAGGTGTACTGTTTTGCTTGAGGAAATAGACTCATTTACAATACTGGGAACTTAACAATTGAGTGTGTGTTTTCATCTTGCCTGATAGACTGGGTGGTTAACAACCTACATGACAAATTAAACGACTTCTAGCTTCTGTAGAATCATCACAAAGGAATGAGACATTATTTTCTCTCCCACTGTGGGGGTGGGAGAGGGGAGAGTGGCCAGGACTTTGTGTTCTATTTGGTACGATCTGGGCTTCCTTCACCTAGTTAAGAGAATGACATTTGTTTTTGAAATCTAGATTCTTGGAGGCTTGTTGTTAGAGTGGCATAAAGAGAAAGCGCGTCCAGTGTTCGGAGAAGAGATGAATTATCCAGAGTAGGCAGATGCAGAGTGCTCAGCCCTTTGGCTGTGTGGTTTTTCACTCTGCTTCCTCACAGTGCTCTGCAAGTTGCAGGAATTTTGATGGCACTGCTTTATGTGTACCTGGGGATGAATACTAAGGTATAAACATTTCTCTGTAGCAAAGTTCAGTTCAGTTCAGTCACTCAGTCGTGTCCAACTCTTTGTAACCCCACAGACTGCACTCCAGGCCTCCCTGTCTGTCCATCACCAATTCCCGAGCTTGCTCAAACTCATGTCCATCGAGTCGGTGATACCATCCAACCATCTCATCCTCTGTCATCCCCTTCTCCTCCTGCCTTCAGTCTTTCCCAGCATCAGGGTCTTTCCAATGAGTCAGTTCTTACATCAGGTGGCCAAAGTATTGGAGTTTCAGCTTCAGCATCAGTCCTTCCAATGAATATTCAGGATTGATTTCCCCCAAGATTAACTGGTTAGATCTCCCTGCAGTCCAAGAGAGTCTCAAGAGTCTTCTCCAACACCACAGTTCAAAAGCATCAATTGTTTGGCACTCAGTTTTCTTTATGGTCCAACTCACATCCATACATGACTACTGGACAAAAAATAGCTTTGATTAGTCGTACCTTTGTTGGCAAAGTAATGTCTCTGCTTTTTAATATGCTGTCTAGGTTGGTCATAACTTTTCTTCAAAGGAGCAAGAGTCTTTTAATTTCATGGCTGCATTCTAAAATCTGCAGTGATTTTAGAAAGCAAGAAAATAAAGTCTGTCACTGTTTCCATTGTTTCCCCATTTATTTGCCATAAAGTGAAGGGACTGGATGCCATAATCTTCTTTTTTTGAATGTTGAGTTGTAAACCAACTTTTTCACTTTCCTCTTTCATTTTCATCAAGAGGCTCTTTAGTTCCTCTTCGCTTTATGCCACAAGGGTAGTGTCATCTGCATATCTGAGGTTATTGATTTTGCTCCTGGCAATCTTGATTCCAATTTGTGCTTCATCCAGCCTGGCATTTTGCACAATGAACCCTGCATAAAAGTTAAATAAATGGGGTAACAATATACAGCCTTGATGTACTCCTTTCCCAATTTGGAACCAGTCAATTGTTCCATGTCCAGTTCTAACTGTTGCTTCTTGAGCTGCATACAGACTTCTCAGGAGGCAGGTCAGATAGTCTGGTATTCCCATCTCTTTAAGAATTTTCCACAGTTTGTTGTGGTCCACACAGTCAAAGGCTTTAGCGTAGTCAATAAAGCAGAAGTAGATATTTTTCTGTAGTAGTGAAGTTATCAGTTGCCAAATTTGACACAGAGGGAGTAGATGTTATTTTCAGCAGAGGAAGCCACAAAATAGATGATAGATAGGTAAATAGATGGATAGGTTAAGAAAATGTGCATTTCAGCATAAAATCAATGGATTGAGAATTCTCTATAGACCTCCTCTCTACATCAGTTTCCCTGAATTAGATAATGCATAGGGTACTTTTATGAAGGATGAGCCAGGGCCCTCTAAAAGTAACTTTGATTTAACTATCAACCCTGATAGGTGAGAAAACAAAGGACTTAACTGAGAAAAGTTTCAAAATGTGATATTCCCCACACCTTAGTTTTATTAGTTATCTATTGCTGTGAAGCAATATTACCATAAACTGAGTGACATAAAATATCACTCATTTATTAAGGGCTTAAAATAAATTATTTTATGAACTCCGCTAGTGACTCAGATGGTAAAGCGTCTGCCTACAATGGAGGAGACCCGGGTTCAATCCCTGGGTCGGGACTTTCTCCTGGAGAAGGAAATGGCAACCCATCCCGATATTCTTGACTGGAAAATCCCATGGACGAAAGAGCCTGGTAGGCTACAGTCCATGGGGTCACAAGGAGTCAGACACGACTGAGAGACTTCACTTTCACTTTTCTTTTTCTTTAGAATATTATTTAGGCATTAGCATTTATTTTCTCTGCATCATGAACCTGGACATGGTTTAGTTCAGTCCTCTGTTTCAGAGTCTCTGACAAGATATATCTTCTAATATTTTTCTTTCCTTAGTCTTCATTTTCTCCTTTTCTTCTTTTATTTATAATTTACTAAGGTTGGGAAAATCCGCCAGAGAAGGAACAGGCTACCCACTGCAATATTCATGGGCTTTCCTGATGACTCAGCGGGTAAAGCGTCCGCCTGGAATGCAGGAGACCTGGCTTCCATCCCCTGGTTAGAAGATCCTCTGGAGAAGGGAACAGTTACCCACTCCAGCATTCTGGCCTGGTGAATTCCATGGACTGTGTAGTCCATGGGGTCACAAAGAGTCAGACACGACTGAGAGACTTTCACTTTTTCACTTTATTATATTGCTTCCCAGGTGGCAATAGTGGTAAAGAACTCACTTGCCAAAGCAATAAGAGATGCGGATTAGATCCCTGAGTCAGGAAGATCCCCTGGAGAAGGGCATGGCAACTCATTCCAGTATTCTCGCCTGGAGAATCCCACGGACAGAGGAGCGTGGCAGGCTGCAGTCTATGGAGTTGCAAAGGGTTAGACGCTACTGAAACAACTTAGCAAGTACTTTATTATATGTGCCTTTAAAAACTTTCTCAAATATTTTGTAGAAAATGGTGTACAAATAAATGTACTTAACATACTGTTAAGAGTAGGGTATTTGTCGGAGAAGCCAGTCTAGTGCCCCTCAATTGTCTCTGCCTACCCTTGAGGCTGGCCTTGTGTGAAACACGCACCACCTTCTCTGCCTGCAAGGGATGTACCAAAAAATATAATAACTATTTTCCTTTCCCTTGCCTCCCACACTAGCTTCTCTCTGGTCTGTATAATTGGCCCTTCCCACCTCTGCATATCCAAATTACAATGTATTTTGAGAAAACTCTCTGCTCCTCTGAAAACTTCCCTTCTCTGTGGCAGACCTCTGACTGCTAGGTTCACATTTTTCTATAGATAGTTATCGCTGTTTGAGGTCTCACAGCTGACTCCATTGACTCAAAACAACACACTGAAGCCAAGATTCTGGCCTGTAAAATGTTTCCTCAATAGCCTGACAAGAAACAAAGACAATCACACTGAGGCATTTGACTCAGGCTGCACAAGTCCCTGGAAGTTAATTGTTTGGTGATTTCCTGTACTTGAGGCACAAATGCTTCCTTTTCCAACAATAGACTCACTAAGGCCACAGTCAGTGTAAAGAAATTAGGGACTTCGGGGACAGTCTGTGTTAAGATAACACTCAGAGGTAATTTAGACCTTGAGGTTTGCAGGGTTGAAAGGCAGTTCACAAAAAAGCTATAAGTCCTCCCAGTGTGAGAGTTCTTGATTAGGGTTCTGAGTATTTCTGGAGGAGTTGTGGCCCTCCTGTTAATGACTGCTTGATTTTATTGCACCTTATGAAGTTCAGAGCCTCTTTCTTACAAAGAAGGAAAAGGTAGGTGTGGATAATATACAAGTTTAAGCTGCCAAGGAGACCAAACTCCTCAGCATGACATAGAATTGGATTTTGATTCTGTGCTTTGTCAAACAGCTTTGTCAGCCTCAGCCTGACAAAGAGTCTCTCCTTGACCAACCTTCAGTTAGATTCCTCTAAACCCTCTTCTCAACTAGGCCTTGACCTTGGGCTTCAGGGTCTATTTTTGTTGGATTCACACCACCTGTTTTTATCAAGAATATTGATACCTCTGGGAATTCCCTGGCAGTCCAGTGGTTATGTTAGGTAGCTAGAATAGGAAATAGGAGTCCAAAATGGCGGTGGCTAGAAGACAAGGAAGGGAAAAGCCCACGAAAATAGAACAAGGAAGGTCCGAGGACCTGAGTGAGAACTGCAGGTAGAACAGCTCTCTTGTCTAAGCCCAGTTTGCATAGGACAGGCCCAGGGGGCAGAAATAAACATATAAAATAGGAGCCAAAGCGCTCGCTCTCGCTCTCTCTCCTGCGCCTCGAAGATGGACTTTCCCTTTCTCTCCCTGGATCGGCATGCCCTCATGCTTCGAGGATGAATTCTCCGGCTATCATCTTCTAATAAAATAGAACTGTAACACTGATCTGTAACACTGATTTATTTAAGAGCTATAACACGGTCTGTCCAGACCCAATAGCTGTGGCCCGCCGAGGGCTTCAATGTCCATCACTCCAAATCTTTGTTGTGACGAGACAAGGACAGAGGAAAATACCCTTGCGTGACATCTACACTCACCTGACAGTTAGAACTTGGTGCTTTCACTGCTGGGGCCCGGGTTTAGGGCCTGAGTTTGATGCCTGGTCAGGGAACTAAGATCCCACAAGCCATGTGGCACAGCCAAAAAAAAAAAAAAAAGGAATCTGCTATATCAGTTTAGAGAGAATCCCCCACCCTTGATAGCTGATCACGCTTAAAATCTGGTCAAATTTGTCATCCTTCACCATCTACTAGGTGATATCTAATCACTCTGCCCTACTTTCAGCAAGAGTACTATTAGGTCAACTCAGCAAGAATTATCCTACTCCCTCAGTAATTTTCCATACACAGATTGACACCCTCCCCAATTCCTTGGCTGTAAATCCTCACTTTCCCTCATATTCCAAATGGAGCCCAGTTCTATCCTGAGGTCCCCTTTCCCCTAGTAGTTCCTGAATAAAATCTACTTTTGAAACAGAACAGGACCCTGCAAGGCCCTCCCAGTGTACAAAAGTCCTTCTGTGTCCTCTGTTTCTTATTTTTACAAGAAAAAGAAGACTTTATTCTCCTAGGCCTTCCCCAAGTTTCAAAGAGCAAGCTCAAGCAGTTCACAGGACAACAGAGTCCCAGGACTCCTATTTCCCTGATAGGAAACAGATAACAATCTCATACTTATCTTTGAGTTGTTCTAATGAAACTAAGGGCCCCCAGGTGGAGGATGGTGACTGCATGCTGACCACAAGCACACAGACCCCAGACTGGTTGGAACCAGAAGACTGACATTCCTGAAATGTCAACCTGCTACCTCACCACCAACCAAGTAGAAGAAAGTCACATACCTTGCAGCCCTCACCCCAAATCTTACCTTTGAAAACTTCCCCCCAAGCTATTGGGAAATTTGGATTTTTAGAGCATGAGCTACACCCATTCTCCTTGCTTGGCAGTCTGTAGTAAGCCTTTCTCCGCTTCAGACACTGGCATTTTTGTTTGTTTGGCCCCACCATGTGTTCATCAGGCACATGAACTTGGGTTAGACAACAATTTTGCTACTTTAACTACCATCCAGCACTGTTTTCACTTTGACAGTTCCCTGTAGTGGTCCTATGCTCTAGTCATATTGAATTATTTTCCATTTCTCAGAACAGTTCTTGCTTTTCCATACCTCCCTGGTTCTACACCTCCCTAGGAATGTTCTTTCACTCTTCTGCCTGGATGATACCTAGTCATTCTTCAAGACCAAGCTTACATCATTTTTTAGCCAAGTCCCCTCTTTTCTATTTTTAAAATCACTAGCTCAGATCCTTGACACTTCTTGACTAGATGGCTGCCAACAACTTACATTCTCCAGGTTTCCACTGTTGAACCCTTTCATATCCATCTTCCATCCACCAACCAGAGCAATTTATTTAAAACACAAATTTGATCATCTTATCCCTTATTTGAATTATTTATTTAATTAAAACTTTTATTGAGATATAGTTAATATATAACATCGTATTAGTTTAGGGTATTCAACATAATGATTTGATATTGCAAAATAATTTCTGCAATAAGTTTAGTGAACATTAATATATAACATCGTATTAGTTTAGGGTATTCAACATAATGATTTGATATTGCAAAATAATTTCTGCAATAAGTTTAGTGAACATACATCACCACACATATTTACAATTTTTCTTTTCTTGTAATGAAAACTTTTAAAATCTACTCTCTTAACAACTTTAAAATATACAATATAGTTTTGATAACTATAGTCATCATGTCATATATCCCCAGTACTTACTATTCAATAACTAAATATTTGTACCTTTGACCACCTTTACCCAATTTGCACTCCCTCACTCGAATTTTCCCATCAATTTCAGGGAAGAGGTGAAGCTTATTAACATAGAACAGGGAGGTGTATCTTCATCTTTCTCCTGCCCATGTCTCTGCCATTTCATCTTTCACCTCTTTTTTTCCTGCTAGTTTTTCCTCCAGTAAAATCAAATTGCAAAAGTCTTCCTCAAATACATATACCCTGCCTATCTTTACTATGAAATTATTTCATTTTTATGTCTGATTAAGTTGTCCTCCAAGGAACTTTCCCAGACTACCTTAAAGTTATGGGAAGACTACACAGTATGCACACCCACACATGTACACACATACATATATACAATATAAAATACCATGTATGTGTATATGCGTGCTCAGTCCCTGCAGTCGTGTCCAACTCTGTGTGACTCCATAGGCTGTAGCCTGCCAGACTCTTCTGCCTATGGGGTTTTTCAAGGCAAGAATACTAGATTGGGTTGCCATTCCATCCTCCAGGGGATCTTCTGACTCAGGGATCGAACCCACAGTGTTTTCTGCGTGTTCTGCAGCACCAGTGGATTCTTTACCACTGAGCCACCCAGAAAGCCCATATGTGTATATACACATATATTAATACTATTTATCTGTATGAAAGAGAAGAGGGCGACAGAGGATAAGATGATTGGATGGCATCACCGATTCAATGGACATGAACTTGGGCACACTCCAGGAAACAGTGAGGAACAGGGAGGCCTGGCATGCTCTAGTCCATGGGGTCGCAAAAGATGGACATGATTTAGTGACTGAACAACACATACACACTTCTATGTATACACAAATATAGGGAATATACATTTTAGGTATGCTTTATATATGCATGTATATGTAATAAAATAGTTATTAAATTATACTTCTTCATTTACTGCATTGTTTTATATGTATTAAATTTTCTCTATCCCCAATGAGATTATCAAATTCTACAGGTATGGACCAGATCTTCTCAACTTAGCCCACTATATGGCACATTGTAAGCTCAGTAAAATGTGAATTGAATGAAGAAATAAAAGGAACTATGGAAGTTTTCTTTTTTTAAAGTATTTTTTCCTACAGGTAGTTTAACAACTGAGGGTTTATATGAGTTAGTATGGTAAGTTTTAAATTGCCAACTCTCAAAGTTGGAAACCAACAGTCATCCACACTTACGTGTGAATTACTTCAAGCTGCTGAACACTGTACCTGGCTCAGCTTGGTAAGGGTTGAGAAGTTAACTGGAGCAGAATACTGCACCTTTATTATTCTTATTGGCTGCCCAGAACCTCTGAGTACTCTTGTATTTGGTGATTTCTCTACCCAATTAAATGGAAGCCAAACCTCACTTTCTCAGTGTTCCTTGAAGTTAGGCTCCTCCAAGCAGATACATTTGTGCCAGACTTCTTTGGGTTTCCCTGGTGGCTCAGATGGTAAAGAATCCTCCTGCAATGCCAGAGGCCCAGATTTGATCCCTGTGTCTGAAAGATCCCTAGAGAAGGAAATGGCTACCCACTCCAGTATTCTTGCCTAGACAATTTCATAGACAGAGGAGACTGGCTGAGCAACTAATGCACTTGAAAGGGAATCTAGAGAGGTAAGAAAGCAGATAGTATTTAGTTTAGCAAGAGTGAGTCAGGAGTGTTAAGATTCCCAAGGAACAATAGCAGAGATTCTACTGGAAAGGTCCTTGTCCCACATTAGAGTCAGCGGTAGCGGCCGTGAGGTTTCCCTGGTAGGGTTCTGCCATGTGAGTTGGACACTGTTTTTCCAGGCCTGGTTCTCCCATCTTTCATGAGATTCTGTCAGTTACTTAATGTCCTTTAATAAGTTTCTTTTCTGCTGAAACTAGCTAGAATACACTCCTGCAATTCTATTTAATGCCATGGAGTAATAGAAGTAGGAAGGAAGACAGACTTATAGTTAATATGGTGCTATGGAGAAGACAAACCAGAAGAAGAATGGGGGGCTTTGGTCAGAGGAATAGTATAGATCCTTGGAGGAGAGATGAAGAAGCAGATATGAAAGTAAATGAGAATCAGCAAACTATACTTACTTTGAGTTTTGCCTATAGCCCTGATCAGAGTCATTATGGACCTAAAAATTCCTTATCTGTACTGAGCAAGATGTGTGCTGAGAATTCTATACTGGTATCATGATTGATTTAGAAAGCTACAGACTTTAGTCTTCTTCAATTTGCTCAAGCTCCCCATTCCAGAGAAATCCCTGATTCCTCTTATGCAGATAGGGCTCTCATTGATATACCTCTTTCCTGCATAAAACCTGCCCCTTTTTTTGTGAAGAAGAGGAAGAGAAAGTTAGGAAGGAGAAGAGTATAAAGAAACAAAAGAAAGAGCAGGGGAAAGTCAGAGTGAGGAAAGGAAAAAATGCTAGGGAGAGAAGAATATGCGCGAATATTCATTTGGAAGAGGAGCATGGCACTTTTTCTTTTAACTGTCTCTTCTATTCTTGCCTTCCCTCTCTCGCTTGGACGTTCATACAGTACTGAGAATTTTCCCATTTGAAAAGTCTCCCAGAACATATTTCTTTGCAAATATGAAAGCTCTCCTATAAATGCATTAGGCTGCCCTGGTGGCTCAGTGGTAAAGAGTCCGCTTGCCAAAGCAGGAGATGTGGGCTCGATCCCTGGGTTGGAAAGATTCCTTGGAGTAGAAAATGCTGCTCATTCCAGTATTCTTGCCTGGGAAATCCCAAGGACAGAGGAGCCTGGCGAGCTACAGTTTATGAAGTGGCAAAAGAGTCAGACATGACTTCCAGCAACTAAACAACAACAATAAATACTAAGTTTGAGATGGGTCGTCTAAATAAATGTGGGATTTTTTAGAAAGTATGTTCATATATCCAATAAATATTTATTGAGACACTTTATGTGCCATGCACTAAGCTTGGGAGCAGTGCTGAATAAGATAGATAAAGGCCTTTGGGAGCTTTCATCAGCATTGAGCTCATCTATAGTCTCATGTTTCATAATCTATTAAAATAAATGTCCTCTGTTGAAATCATAGCAGTGGTAAAATGGCAGATTAAAGTATCTATCCCAAGGTTACATACAGGTAGGTGCTTAGAATAATTGCTTTGTAATGATAAAGTGATGATACTATTAAAACTTTGAGTATAGGCAAGGTAATTTCTTGTACTTTATAAGACAATGGTAAAAATAAATTTTTATCAAGATTATTAGAAAGAGCTATAAATCAATCAATTGGGACCGTCTAGATAGACAAATAGATGTATTTAACCTGTGAGTATGCTATTAGTGTTATTGAAGATACATTTCCCTGCTTCTGATGTTTTTTTCCATTTGACAGGAGCCCATTAGCGTGTATATGAGTAGAGCTTGTGATCTTCTGCCAACCCTGCACTCACTCCACCTTGGGGGTGATATTTGAAAAGAGAAGTGGAGCATGAACAGCTCAGCTTCTTCTTCTTGGGATACAGTTAAAGAGAGAGAGAGTACCTGTTTATCTCTCTGCTCCTCTGGGAACAGGCACGGCCCACGCTGGGGCTAACGGAGGGTCTGCCCAGCTTCAGCACTGCCTGCGACTGGGGACACATGTCTGAATAATGCTAGACTCAGGATTACGAGATGACTTGGTTAGATAGTATCACCGACTCAATGGACATGCGTTTGAGCAAACTCCTGGAGATGGCGAAGGACAGAGGAGCCTGGCATGCTGCAATCCATGAGGTCAGGGTCACAAAGATCAGACATGACTTAGCAACTGGACAGCGACAGTATGAAGAAGCCCACTTGCTCAGACAGCAACCCTCCAATGTAACCTTTATTTGCAACAAAGGTGATTTCTTTTGGCTACCACATGAATTACTCATGGCTTACTTTCCCATTGATTCAGAAATCGAGTGAGGAAAAAGGGCCAGTTATTAGCCCTTCAAATTCGGTAAAGTTTGTCCCAACAAACTTTAAAGTAAAGAAAAACCTAAAACAGTGGAAAGAGCCCAAAGTCTGACATTGGATCTGGGTTTTGAGTCCTGGCTATGGGGTCTTGGTTATGCCACCTAGCCTCAGAGAATCACATCTCTTTTTTAGTGCTAAAAATGATAACGCAGTGATAATACGGCCTGTATTGTTGCAAAGATGAAAGGTAACTTACGTAGGGAGTTCTCTGGTGGTCTATTGGTTAGGATTCCCAGTTTTCAGTGCCTTGGCCCAGATTCAGACTCTGGTCAGGGAACTGAGACCCTGCAAGCCTTATGGTGCAGTGAAAATAAAAAGCAAGCAAAATAAACAAACAAACAAACCTTATGTAAAATACCAAGCACAATCCCTGGGATTTTAATAACAGTAACTGGTAACAGCAGGAGCAGTAGCTAGTGATTTGGGGTATCTAGCATTAGGAGAGTTAAAAAAGTATTTCTGCTTTCATGAAAATGACTCTCTGTAAAGAGGCAACATTAAACTTAATTTTTAAACATTTTAAACTTTTAATTTAAAACATCTTTATCTGTTAGATAAAAAAATACTTCTCATATGAAACACTGCATATTTTTAAATAATTTGTTCACTCAAAAATTCCTTGAAATTCAGGGATATAATAATGAGGACCATTGGTGTGAAATTGATTACTTTTATTAATCTCTTTTGGTTATCATAGAGGAAAACTTGACTTAGCACTAAGGTCTTCTTTGAAGTCAGGGATGATGAGAAATATGCTGGCAAAAAACAAATCAAGAATCCTACTTTTGTAGACATTTTGTGTCCCCTCATTCTTAAAGTTAATGTTCCATATATGGGATTGTCTGTGAGTCAACATAAGATATTTGTTTTTTTCCCCCTCAAAGGCATCTTCCTGAACACAGTTTTATCATCCTAGCCCATCTCTGCTGATTTCAATTCATCACTGGCAAAGGTGTGGAATGTTTTGTGGCTGGATAACAGATTTATGAAAAGAACCAAGCTATGTTTCTATTATAGTTCTGATGCATGTTTTCCAAGGTTCACTGGGTTTAGAGATTTTCTTGTTTAGCTCAAATAAATTAAATACTTCTACATGAATTTGTGACCTATAACTCTACTGGAAAATAATGTAAATTGATTTAATTTAGATTATGCTATTTGTTATGAGGATACTCTCTTTATACTTTCTTTTCTATCTAAAAGTTTATATCAAGAATATTTTCTCTACAAACAGATTTTTTTTATGTGTAAAGCAGGTAAAACTCTTCATTGTGTCTGTTAGTGCTTTTGTAGTTTATATCATTCTGAAACAAAAATCTACCCATTAGCAACAACACAAATAAAACCAGAAATAAAGAATGAAAACTAAAACAATATTTTTTTGCTAATGACATTTTCGTAGATTGTAAGAGCTCCATGCATTAGCCTTTGTCTATAGAGGGTTCATATGAAGAACCAACCTAAGCAGAGACAGAGTTCTTTTGGACTTGGAATGATCACTCACAATGAGAGCCTTAAAAACACATCAAATATAAATGACTAAAAATTCGTATCTGGTCAACCTAAACAACCAGGGATACTTTAATAACTAGATTGATTCTTGGCATAATGAAATTAGGTGATTTTCCCCCCCTACTCTTAAGCGATACTACCTAATGCTCTATTATTGAATTCCCATGAAATCAGGTTTTTAGACTGCTATGTCTCTAGCATCTTCTCCAGTTTCCCAGTATGGTAAACAACTTATTTGAGGAACTATTTTTTTTAAGCAAATATACTAATTAGAACCATTTAGCTGCAAGGGTCAGAAACTCAACTCAAAACAGCTTAAGCAAAAATTAGAATTTACTGATGTGTTAATCCAGAGTTAATGTAATTTAGTCATGGCTGGATCCTACTGCTCAAACCAATGCTGTTCAGTATAAATACAGTGAAAGCCACAAATGTGAACCATATATGTATTTTAAAATAAAATATTCTATTAGCTATATAAATAAGGAAAAAGAGACACCTGAAATAAATTTTCCTAATATATATTGTTTGACGTCTATGCGCGGCTGGCCGTGGAGTCCGCCAAAGCTCTCGGCAGCGGCTGGGCGACCGAGTGGGAAATGGCCCAGGTTGTTGCGGCTGTGGGCCTTCAGCGGCGGTGGAGGCAGAGGCTCAGGCAGGCGAGTGTTATAAGATTATATTATAAAAGCAGTGGCCCTGAGGAGACGCCCCACGTCCCAGGTCAGGAGCGGCGCCTGCGCTTCGCGGACCGGCTGTGCGGAGATCCCCCGTGCCCAAGGGCAAAGACGTCCCAGCAAGACTGCAGCAGGGGCAAATTCCTGTTTAGAATCAAACCCCATTCCGCCAGAGACCTTAGAGGGCGCAAAGAAACCTTGTGCGCACCAGGACCCGGGACCCCACAGAGACTGAGGCAGAACTGAGTCTGAGCATCTCTGTGGAGGTACCGGTCGGCAGAGGTCTGCCGCAGGGACCGGGCTCTGGGTGTGCCTGTGGCATACGTCCTCTTGGAGGAGGTTGCCACTAACCCCATGAGAGAGCTGCCAGAACTCACACTGGGCTGCGAAATAGACTCTTGGAGGGCACAACAGAACCTTGTGCACCAGGACCCAGGAAAAGGAGCAGGGACCCCACAGGCGCCTGCCCCGGACTTGCGTCTGGGTGTCCGGGAGTCTCCGGAGAAGGCGTGGGTCCGTAGTGGCCTGCTGCAGGGTCGGGGGCGTGGACTGTAGCAGTACATGTATGGGATCTTTTTCAACAGGCTGGTTCCAAATCGGGAAAGGAGTTCATCAAGGCTGCATACTGTCACTCTGTTTAATTAACTTATATGCAGAGTACATCAAGAGAAACGTTGGCCTGGAGGAAGCACAAGCTGGAATCAAGATTGCCGGGAGAGATATCAATAACCTCAGATATGCAGATGACACCACCCTTATGGCAGAAAGCAAAGAAGAACTAAAGAGCCTCTTGATGAAAGTGAAAGAGAACAGTGAAAAAGTTGGCTTAAAGATCAATATTCAGAAAACTAAGATCATGGCATCCAATCCCATCACTTCTTGACAGGTAGATGGAAAAACAGTGGAAACAGTGGCAGACTTTATTTCTTGGGGTTTAAAAATCACTGCCGATGATGACTGCAGCCATGAAATAAAAAGACGCTTACTCCTTGGAAGAAAAATTATGACCAACCTAGAGAGCATCTTGAAAGGCAGAGATATTACTTTGTTGACAAAGGTCTGCCTAGTCAAGGCTATGGTTTTTCCAGTAGTCATGCATGGATGTGAGAGTTGGACTATATTGAAAGCTGAGCGCCAAAACGTTGATGCTTCTGAACTATGGTGTTGGAGAAGACTCTTGAGAGTCCCTCGAACTGCAAGGAGATCCAACCAGTCCATCCTAAAGGAAATCAGTCCTGAATATTCATTGGAAGGACTGATGTTGAAACTGAAACTCCAATACTTTGACCACCTGTTGTGAAGAGCTGACTCATTTGAAAAGACACTGATGTTGGGAAAGATTTAAGGCGAGAGAAGAAGGGGACAACAGAGGATGAGATGGTTGGATGGCATCACTGACTCAATGGACATGAGTTTGAGTAAACTCTGGGAGTTAGTGATGGACAGGGAGGCCTGGCATGCTGCATTCTATGGGGTCGCTAACAGTCAGACATGACTGAGCAACTGAACTGAACTGAATATATATTATTTAGTCCAATATAGCAAACATATCATTTCAACATGTAATCAACATAAAAATTACTAATGACAAATTTTAAATTCTTTTATTCATACTAAACCCTTGAAATCCAGTGTAATTTTACATGTATAGCACATCTCATGGAGAAGGATATGGCAACCCACTCCAGTGTTCTTGCCTGGAGAATCCCAGGGACAGCAGAGCCTGGTAGGCTGCCATCTATGGGGTCACACAGAGTCGGACAGGACTGAAATGACTGAGCAGCAGCACATCTCAATTTAGACTAGTCACACTTCACATGCTCAAAGTCATTTAGGACTGGTGGCTACTATACTGGACAATGCAGGTTAAAACAGTGTATCAGGAGGATATCTCTAGCTATTGCTCCACTCAGCTTTCTTTTCTATTAGCCTCATCATCTAGTCTCTTCAGGCTGAATTAATGAAAGTCACTCAGTGATGTCTGACTCTTTGCAACCCCATGGACTATACAGTCCATGGAATTCTCCAAGCCAGAATACTGAAGTGGGTAGCCTTTTCCATCTCCAGGGGATCGTCCCAACCCAGGGATCAAACCCAGGTCTCCCACATTGCCTGTGGATTCTTTAGCAGCTAAGCCACAAGGGAAGCCCAAGAATACTGGAATGGGTAGCTTATCCCTTCTCTGGCGGATCTTCCTGACCCAGGAATCGAACTGGGGTTTCCTGCACTGCAGGAAGATTCTTTACCAACTGAGCTATCAGGGAATCACATGTCTTCTGGCTAACTCCTATTTATTCTCAATTTTCGGTTTTACCCATCCTGCCTACAGTGATCTTCTCTCTTACTCATCCTATTTACTAGAGACATACTGTTCTTTATCACAAAAGTTCTAAGGTACAAACTGCATGAGTAAAAATTATTTTTTTAATAAAAAACTTAGGTACTGAGCCCTTCAGAAGCTAAGATTTCACAAGCCCCTCCACCCTGACTCCTATCCATCCTCTTCCAGATATAGAAAGAACATAGAGGATTAGTTGCATCATTTGCACAATGAAATATAACATTACTTATGGAATGTTAAGGGTTATGTCTACATTTGGAAAAAGAGAATTGTTATTCTTTATATTTGTTCTATCTCAAGTGAATTTGGGATTTTTTTCTTTAGAAGTTTGAAACATCTCAAATGGAACAGTAAATTCCAAAAGGCAAAAGCACTCGTAAAATGGTTTGATGTTACTATCTCTTGTGTTATTATAATTCCAATTTTACAAATAAGGAAACTGAATTTTACTGAAATTTTTCAAAAAGTTTAAGAAGGGTAGCATAAGAACGTCTCAGTCAGTACCCATGTCCTTTACTGTGCTATGAAGTCCTCTGGTAAATGTCATGTCTTAAAACACATAAGGAGACACACAATAAGGCTATGTCTAACTGCAGAAAGAACAAAGATACAGCAAAGAAAAGCTCTAAAAGTGGGTGGACTCTGCTTGGTCAGTCTTTATAGGTAGTAGTTGATTTCATTATATGTGAATTTTTTTGATTTGTTGACTTGACCGTACCAAAAGGGCTCCTGATAGAGTTCAAGTTTTTCACAGTGCTCTTATCATGCTAGGCATTATTCACTGTGATAAGGACAGGGTGAGAAATGGAGAGGGGGAGGAGTATGAAAGAACATGAAATAAGGGATAGAAAACCCATAGTTTTTGAGTAGATTTCAAAATAATGCTTCTAATAATTATAAAAACAGCAAGGATAGCTAATACTTATTGAATACTTACTATGTGCCAAGTTCCTGAATTATTTAATTTTATCCTCCCCCAAATCTATAAAATTGGCACCATTATTGCTTTTATTTAGATTTCTTGCCTCAAATGAGTAATGGCTCAACCATCTTCTTGGAAACCTCCAGATTGTTCATCATTTCCTTGGGAACTCTTCCAATAATGCTCTTGAATAACTTTTATTTTTACATTTCATTATTTTTTATTGAAATATAGTTGACTTACAATATTATATTAATTGTTGGTGTACAACATTGTGATTTAATATTTTCATAGATTATATCCATTTAAAGATAGTATAAAATATTGTCTATATTCCCTCTGCTGCAAATTACAACCATGTAGCTTGTTTATTTTATACATAGTAGTTTGTACCTTTTACTCTCCTACCCCTTTCTTGTCCCGCCCTGCTTCCCTCCCCCACTGGTAACCACTAGTTTGGCCTCTATATCTGTGAGTCTTTTTCTGTTTCATTAGACTTAACCATTTGTTTTATTTTTAGATCCCACATGGGCTTCCCTTGTGGCTCACCTGGTAAAGAATCTGCCTGCATATGGGTAGACCTGGGCTCAACTCCTGGGTTTGGAAGATCCCCTGGAGAAGGGCATGACTACCCACTCTGGTATTCTGGCCTGGAGGAATCCATGGACTGTATATAGTCCATGGGGTCGTAAAGAGTTAGACACAACTGAGTGACTTTCACTTTTACTTTTCACAAGTGAAAACATACAGCATTTATCTAACTTACTTCAGCAAGCACAGTACCCTCTAGGTTGGTCCATCCATGTTGGTGCAAATGGCATATTTTCATTCTTTTTTATGGCCGCTGCTGCTGCTAAGTCGCTCCAGTCGTGTCCGACTCTGTGCGGCCCCAGAGACGGCAGCCCACCAGGCTCCCCCGTCCCTGGGATTCTCCAGGCAAGAACACTGCAGTGGGTCGCCGTTTCCTTCTCCAGTGCATGAAAGTGAAAGTGAAAGTGAAGTCACTCAGCGGAGTCTGACTCTTCGAGACCCCATGGACTGCAGCCCACCAGGCTCCTCCGTCCACGGGATTTTCCAGGGAAGAGTACTGGAGTGGGGTGCCATTGCCTTCTCCGTTTTATGGCTGAGTATGAATAATTTTTATTGTGCCTTTTGAAAAGCTCTCCATATTTGGCTTTTAAGATGCCACATCTCATTTTCCTCTTATTTCCTTTGTCCTTTCTTCCTATCCACCTCTTTAGTATCCCTTCACCACTTTTCTCTTTAAAAATTTGGTTACTGCTCTCAGCCTTTTCTTCCTTCCTTTGGTTGATATATTTTTCCCGCTCTCATATCACAAATAACATCTTTCCTATACCAAATTTCCACATAACTACTTTGGATTCCAAAACTATTGAATATTTTTGCCTAAATGTCCTGTATACACTTCAAACTCCCTTTGTGCAAAACTGAATTCTTTACTTCTTCCCTAATTTTTTATAGTAACCATCATTCACCCAGGTCCCCAAGACAGAGATCTAAGTATCATTTCTGGCACCATCCTGTCCCTTTCTTTCTATAGCCAATCTTCAGCTGAGCCAACTGTGCCCCCTAATTAACTCTCAGATTTGTCCACTTCCCTTCACTGTCACTGCTACTGCCTTACTTCAGGTTCTTTTCTAATTTTTTTCTTTTTCTAACTGAAATATTTTTGGCCTAGTACATCATGTGAATTTAAGGTGTGTAAGTGTGCTCGCTCAGCTGCTTCAGTCGTGTCTGACTCTCTGTGACCCTATGGACTGTAGCCCATCAGGCTCGTCTGCCCATGGGTACAGCAAGCTAATTTGATACATTTCTGTACTGTAATATGATTGCTATTGTAGTGACACTTAGAACCTTTATCACATTGTGTAATTATCTTTTCTTTTTAGTAGTTGGAATACTTAAATTCTAGTATCTTAGCAAGTTTGATGATTATAATATTGCTATCTATATTCATTGTACTGGAGTTATAGCTCTAGGCTTATGTACTACTTATAGTAAGTTAGTACCCTTTAAACAGCATCTGTCCTGTCTTCCTATGCCCAACCCATGGTAGCCACATTTTTATTCTCTGTTTTTACAAGTTTAGCCTGTTAAAATTCCATATAATAATGATATTACAGACTACTTGTCTTTCTCTCTCTGAGTTATTTCACTTACCATAACGTGCTCAAGCTTCATTCATGTTGTTGCAAATGGCAGAATGTTATTCTTTCTTATGGTTGACTAATGTTCCATTATATTTATGTAGGGCATAATTATAAATAATTTATTTATCCATTCACTCACCAATGGCCATTTGGGTTGCTTCAATATCTTGACTGTGGTAAATGGTGCTGCAATGAACATGAAAGTATATACATCGTTTAGAATCTGTGTTTTGGTTTCCTTCAGATAAATACCCAGAAGTGGAATTGCTAAATTATATGGAAGTTCTTTTTTTAATTTTTTGAGGAACCTCCACAGTTTTTCCCACAGTGGCTGCACCATATTACATTTCCACTAACTGAATAAAATTCCCTTTTTTTCCACAACCTTGCCAGAACTTGTTACCTCTTGTCTTCTTGATAACTATTCAAATAAGTGTGAGGCAATAACTAATCGTGGTTTTAATCTGCACTTCCCTGATGATTAGTGATCTTGAGCAACTTTTCATTTAGCTGTTGGCTATTTGGATGACTTGGGGAAAATGTCTAATTAGTTATTCTGCTCATTTCTTAATTTGACTATTTATCTTTTTGTTATTGAGTTGTATGAGTTCTTTATATATTTTGTGTTTTAACTTCCTGTCTGATAAATAGTTTGTAAAAATTTTTCTCCCATTCTATAGATTGCCTTTTAATCTTGTTAGTTGTTCTTTGTTTTTTTGCTGTGCAAAAGCTTCCCAGCTTGTTGATTTTAGTTTTTATTGTTTGTACCTTTGGTATCATAACCAAAAGAATTATTTCCAAGACAAGGAACTTCTCTAGGTTTTATTCTAGGAGTTTTATAGCATCAGATCTTATGTTTAAGACTTTGATCCATTTGAAGTTAATTTCTGTCGTAGTGCAAGATAGGGGTCCAGTTTCCTTGTTCTACATGTGTTTATCTAATACCCAATTTTCCCAAAACCATTTATTGAAGAGACTACTCTTTCCTCATTGGGCATTGTGAAAGTGAAGTTGCTCAGTTGTGTCTGACTCTTTGTGAGCCCATGGACTGTAGCCTACGAGGCTCCTCCATCCATGGGATTTTCCAGGCAAGAGTACTGGAGTGGGTTGCCATTGCCTTCTCCAGAGGATCTTCCGGACCCAGGGATTGAACCGCGGTCTCCCAGATTGTAGGCAAGCGCTTTACTGTCTAAGCTACCAGGGAATTTGTGTGTGTGCCATTGGGTATTAGTTGACCGTTAAGCAAGCATTTAATCCTGGTCTCTTAATTCTTTTCCATTGGCCTATATGTCTATTTTTTGTCAGCGCCATACTGTTTTTATTACTGTAGATTTGTATTACAGTTTAAAGTAAAAAACTGTGATATTTCTACTTTGTTCCTTTTTTCTTATGATTGCTTTGGTTATTTGGGATCTTTTGTGGTTTCATACAAATTTAGGATTGTTTTTTTCTATTACTGTGAAGAATACAACTGGTATTTTGACTGGGATTGCATTGAATCTACAGAAGGATTTAGGGATCAGGTCCTTTTGTTCTTACATACTATGATAGAAAGCTTCTAGTTGTCCCCCAGGAAATTCCTTCTTCCCTTTGTTTATGATAATAAACCTTTGTTTTTTAACTGGACACATGGCCTCACAGAATATAAACTCCATTTCCTAGCTATCCTTGGAGATAGGCAGGGGTTATGTGTCTAAATTCTGGCTAATGGGATATAAACTGAGGTGATGTGAGAGTTCCAGGTAATATACCAAAAGGGAAACATAACCTTTTCTCCATTTTACTATATCTTAGACTATAAGGCATATATGGGATTTGTGAATCATCTTAGAATGTGCAAATAAGGACAACATCTGACAGTCCATGTCCTATAACTGTTCTACCAGCCCTGGACTGCTTATGCTCTAAGAGTGGAAAACACTTTTATCTTGTGCAAACCTGTATGATTTGGGTTTCTGTTACAGTAATCAGGTCTATAGAGTGAAACCCTTGGATTAAAGCAACAATGCTTTGGTTGGTTTTCCTGTCCCCACTTTTAACTTCTCTTCAATCTGTTTTCTTCACCAAAGTTGGAGTATTCATTGTGGAATTCAAATTTGACCAGATTATTCCCTGTCATTTTTAACTTTCCATGCCATTTCTTTTCATATTGTTCATGGAGTTCTCAAGGCAATAATACTGAAGTAGTTTGCCATTCCCTTCTCCAGTGGACCCCATTTTGTCAGAACTCTCCATCATGACCTGTCCATCTGGGGTGACCCTATATGGCATGGCTCAGAGTTTCATTGAGTTAGACAATGCTGGGGTTCATGAGATCAGGTTGAACTGACTCATTGGAAAAGACCCTGATGCTGGAAAAGATTGAAGGCTGGAGGAGAAGGGGACAGCAGAGGGTGAGATGGTTGGATGGCATCACCAACTCGATGGACCTGAGTTTGAGCAAGCTTCAGGAGTTGGTGATGGACAGGGAAGCCTTGCATGCTGCAGTCCATGGGGTTGCAAAGAGTAGCACATGACTGAGTGACTGAACTGAATTGCCATTTCTTTTAGTGTGTACTTTACATTTCTTAGCCTGGCATACCAAACCCTATGTAATCCGGCCTCTGCTTTATCTCTCCAGTCTTACCTCTTACCATTCCCTACTTTATATACTGAGCTCAAATCCCATAGACCCATTTGCAGCTTCACAGAGGAGCTCAGCTCGCATACCTCACCGCCCCTGTTCATGCTGTTTCCTCTGCCACACGCACTAGTTTCTCTGCCTGACGAGTTTCTATTTGTCCTTTAGAGCTCAGGTCTCTCCCTCTTGGAAGTTTTTCTTGCCCACTCAAGAACTGGTCCCCTCTTACATTTTCCCAAAGTATCCTGTGCATACTTTTTATCAAAGAATTGCCTGTTTATTTATTTCCTCTGCATTTCCCTCCCCTACCAATTTCCTGGAAAGCAAGGATTATTTTCTCATTAATTGTGTATCATCATGGCCTAGGACAAACACTATCACACAGCAGCACTCAGAAGATATTTATTCATTTAGTGAATAAGTCAGTGAATGAATGGATACTATGGAGTCAAGAAAATAGCATTTGAGCGGAATACAGAGACCTGAATTTTATGCCTAGTTCTATCACTTCCTCAATGGTTTTAGTTAGAAATCGTTTCACTCCACTTCACTTAAGCTAGATAAGGTCTCAGGTTTCTTCCAGGTTTATGTTTTACAAATACTTCTTATCAGTTTAGTTCAGTTGCTCAGTCGTGTCTGACTCTTTGCAACCCTATGAGCTGCAGCACGCCAGGCGTCCCTGTCCACCAACTCCCGGAGTCCACCCAAACCCAGGTCCATCAAGTCGGTGATGCCATCCAGCCATCTCATCCTCTGGCATCCCCTTCTCCTCCTGCCCACAGTCCTTCCCAGCATCAGGGTCTTTTCCAATGAGTCAACTCTTCCCATGAGGTGGCCAAAGTATTGGAGTTTCAGCTTCAACATCAGTCCTTCCAATGAACACCCAGGACTGATCTCCTTTAGGATGCACTGGTTGGATCTCCTTGCAGTCCAAGGGACTCTCAAGAGTCTTCTCCAACACCACTGTTCAAAAGCATCAATTCTTTGGCACTCAGCTTTCTTCACTGTCCAACTCTCACATCCATACATGACTACTGAAAAAACCATAGCCTTGACAAGACGGACCTTTGTTGGCAAAGTAATGTCTCTGCTTTTTAATATGCTATCTAGGTTGGTCATAAACTTTCCTCTCAAGGAGTAAGCGTCTTTTAATTTCATGGCTGCAATCACTATCCGCAGTGATTTTGGAGCCCCCCAAAATTAAGTCTGACACTGTTTCCCCATCTATTTCCCATGAAGTGATGGGACCAGATTCCATGATCTTAGACATCTTATAGAAAAATGTAAAAGTACACAAATGTTTAGAGCTGACAACCTTAAGGGGCTGGCAAGGTGATCCTGAAATTAAATGATGCTTGCTCCTTGGAAAGAAATCTATGACAAACTTAGACAGCATATTAAAAAGTAGAGACATCACTTTACCTACAAAGGTCTGGTTTTTCTAGTAGTCATGTACAAATGTGAGAATTGGACCATAACAAAGGCTGAGCACCAAAGAAGCGATCCTTTCGAATTGTGGTGCTGGAGAAGACTCTTGAGAGTCCCTCAGACTGCAAGGAGATCAAACCAGTCAATAGTAGGGGAAATCAGTCCTGAATATTCATTGGAAGGACTGGTGCTGAAGCTGAAGCTCCAGTAGTTTGGCCACCTGATGCAAAGAACTGACTTGTTGGAAAAGATCCTAATGCTGGAAAGATGGAAGGCAGGAGGAGAAGGGGACGACAGAGGATGAGAGATTGGACGGCATCACTGACTCAATGGACATGAGTTTGAGCAAGCTCTGGGAGTTGATGATGGACAGGGAAGGCTGGGGTACTGCAGTCCATAGGTCACAAGGAGTCGGACTCAACTGAATGACTGAACTACAACATGGTTTTTCCTGAGAGTCCTTTGAACAGCGGAGATCAAAACAGTCAATCCTAAAAGAAATCAACCCTGAATATTCATTGGAAGGACTGATCCTGAAGCTGAAATTCCAATACTTTGGCTACCTGATGCGTAGAGTCAACTTATTTGAAAAGACCCTGATCCTGGGAACAATTGAAGGGAAAAGGGATAAAGCGGTAGCAGAGAATGAAATGGCTAGTAGCATCACTGACTTAATAGACATGAATTTGAGCAAACTCTGGGAGACAGTGGAGGACAGGGGAACCAGTCCATGTGGTCAGTCCATGTGGTCACAAAGAGTTGGACATAACTTAGTGACTAAAGAGCAACAACAAAGGTGATTCTTGTTTTAAAAAATGTATTTTGGGAAAAAGCATGCCAAATAAAAGTGAGCTTTTATAGTAATATTTAAGCTCTTTATACTTACAGCTTTTAAGCTATTTTTGTAGCATCAGTTATTTTCACATACTCTTCCAGAAATATCTGTTATAACCTCTGTTCGAGAAGTAGAGAATGTGAGATTCAGTGATATTAGGTAATGTATTTGAGCCATCAGCAGAGACAGGAGCAGTCAGAATCTGATTCAGAAATATCTTGATATAATATCCCACCTATTGTAAAACAATTGTGTAATATTATAGAGCTAAACTAGGAAAGAAAGCAATGAACGTTAAAGCAAATTATACATAGATTAAAATAGCAAAAACCAAAATTAAGGTGCTAGATGACATTCTATTTCAGAATCACATAATTATGGGGTTAGGCAGCCTTCTTAAGAGGTCATCATCTACCTTTAAGCAAGGCCACAATCAGTAATCCCTAAACAGAAGTTATGCAATTCTTTGAAATATTTTGAAAAAGAATATTCTACAACTCTTTTTCATACCGGTTCCAGTGCCATATGATACTGATAACAGAAAATTTACTACCTTAACAATTATCCAGAAGTGAGCCAGTTTTAGCAATGACCCCACACCTCCAAGATTCCCTTTCTTTCCTAGTTGTGGTAGGCAGATTTCCAAGACACCTGCCAAAATTCCTGCCCCTGGTGTACATGTTCTATATAAGCCTTTCCCAAGCTCATGGGTGGGACCTGTGGATATGAGATAGGTACTCACTTGATAGGTTATAGTTTGTGATGAGTGTATGGTGGTGGTCACCTTTGGTTATATAGAGATTGAAAACAAACTTACCAGGATTACATGGTGATATTTAGTGGGAAAATGAGATGCTATCTGAAGGCAATGCCTCACTTTCCTTATCTCTACCTCTAAAATGCTGTGTGATTTTTCCATCCTTTTCTTCCCTCCCCAGGTACCAGAGGAAAGGTACTTCTTTATCTCAAGGGTATCAAGTGTCTCTTTCAGATTTTCAGTTGTTCATTCTACTCTTAGTCATTCCCCACCACATCCAACACACAGGGTTTGGTACCCGACAGAACCTGTATGTGACTCTAACTCTTTTGAACTTTGGAGCTTCTGCTTCCTTTCTGTGTCAGACTTGCTTGATCCAGATTGCCCTGCTGTTCCTAAGAACATGGGCCTCAGCTGGACCCAGATCCAGGGTGATAATCCCAAGCAGGTCTCATATTCTCGCTCAGTGATATGACAAATGAATGGCACACAGGGCACCACTGCCCATGGTTCAAGCTGGCCCTGCAGCACGATGTCTCCTCTGCTTGCATCATTTCCTTACCCCCTACCTACCTAGGCCTTTTAGTCTGGCTACATGATAAATTCACTCTTATCAATTTCATATCATGGCTACATGGCAAATAGATTCAAGGAATTAGATCTGATAGACAGAGTGCCTGAAGAACTATGGAAAGAGGTTCATGACATTGTACAGGTGGCAGTGATCAAGACCATCCCCAAGAAAAACAAACCCAAAAAGGCAAAATGGTTGTCTGAGGAGGCCTTACAAATAGCTAAGAAAAGAGGAGACGTGAAAAGCAAAGAAGAAAAGCAAAGATATTCCCATCTGAATGCAGAGTTCCAAAGACGCAAGGAGAGATAAGAAAGCCTTCTTCAGTGATCAGTGCAAAGAAATAGAGGAAAACAGAATGGGAAAGACTAGAGACCTCTTCATCAAAATTAGAGATATCAAGGGAACATTTCATGCAAAGATGGGCATAAAAAGGACAGAAATGGAATGGACTTAATAGAAGCAGAAGATATTAAGAAGAGGAGGTAGCAAAAATGCACAGAAAAACTATACAAAAAATATCTTAATGGCCCAGATAGCCACAATGGTGTGATCACTCACCTAGAGCCAGACACCCTGGAGTGTGAAGTCAAATGGGCCTTAGAAAGCATCACTACGAACAAAGGTAGTAGAGGTGATGGAATTCCAGTTGCTCTATTTCAAATCCTAAAAGATGATGCTGTGAAAGTACTGCATTCAACATGCCAGTGAATCTGGAAAACTCAGCAGTGGCCACAGGACTAGAAAATGTCAGTTTTCATTCCTATCCCAAAGAAAGACAACACCAAAGAATGTTCAAACTATTGCACAATTGCACTCATCTCACATGCAAGCAAAGTAATGCTCAAAATTCTCCAAGCCAGGCTTCAGCAGTATGTGAACCGTGAACTTCCAGATGTTCAAGCTGGTTTTAGAAAAGGCAAAGGAACGAGAGATCAAATTGCCAACATTTGTTGGATCATCGCAAAAGCAAGAGAGTTCCAGAAAACATCTATTTTTGCTTTATTGACTATGCCAAAACCTTTGACTATGTGGATCACAACAAATGGTGGAAAATTCTTCAAGAGATGGAAATACCAGACCACCTGACCTACCTCCTAAGAAATCTGTATGCAGGTCAAGAGGCAACAGTTAGAACTATACATGGAACAACAGACTGGCTCCAAATTCGGGAAGGAGTATGTCAAGGCATATATTGTCACCCTGTTTATTTAACTTATATACAGAGTACACCATGTGAAATGCTGGGCTGGATGAAGCACAAGCCGGAAGCAAGATTGCTGGGAGAAATATCAGTAACCTCGGATATGCAGATGAACACCATCCTTATGGCAGAAAGCAAAGAGGAACTAAAGAGCCTCTTGATGAAAGTGAAAGAGCTGGCTTAAAACTCAATATTCAAAAAACTAAAATCATGGCATCCAGTCCCATCAGGGCAAACAGATGGGGAAACAATGGAAACAGTGAGAGACTTTATTTTCTTGGGCTCCAAAATCATTGCAGATGATGACTGCAGCCATGAAATTAAAAGATACTTGCTCCTTGGAAGAAGAGCTATGACAAACCTAGACAGCATATTAAAAAGCAGAGCCATTACTTTGCCGACAGTGTATGAAAGCTATTGCTTTTCCAGTAGTCATGTATAGCTATGAGAGTTGGACCATAAAGAAAGCTGAGTGCTGAAGAATTGATGCTTTTGAATTGTGGTGTTGGAGAAGACTCTTGAGAGTCCTTTGGATTGCAAGGGAGATCCAACCAGTCCATCCTGAAGGAGATCAGTCCTGAATATTCATTGGAAGGACTGAGGGTGAAGATGAAACTCCAGTACTTAGGCCACCTGATGTGAAGAACTGACTCATTTGAAAAGACCCTGATGCTGGAAAAGATTGAAGGCAGGAGGAGAAAGGGATGACAGAGGATGAGATGGTTGGATGGCATCACCAACTCTATTGACATGAGTTTGAGCAAGCTCTGGGAGTTGGTGATGGACAGGGAAGTCTGGTGTGGTGCAGCCCATGGGGTCGCAAAGAGTCAGACACGACTGAACAACTAAACTGAACTGAACATGATAAATTCATTCTCTGAGCTTTCAAGTCTCTTTCTCTCTTCTCCAATCTACAGGTTGTCTTCTTATTTCTGATAGCATACTCTTTGGGGCTTTTTTTTTTTTTTCATTTAGGAAGAAGGAGGTAATGAGTCCGCATGCTTCCATCACTCAGTTTCTTTTCTTTTTTTTTCTTTTTGACTTTATTTATTTAAATTTTCTTTACATTATCATCCATCACTCAGTTTCAACAATTATCAACACAAGCCTGTGTTAGATTTTCCTTTTAGTGTGTGTAGTAAAAACTATATAACATTGCATTTACCATCTTAGTTATTTTTAAGTGTAAAGTTCAGTAGTATTCATGTTGTTGTGCAACTTTTTCACCTATTAATTCTGAAACACTAATCATGCTGGATTATTTTTAAGGCAAATTCCAGACTTTATACCAGTTCAGCAATTAACATTTCAGACGGTATCTTAGAAGAATACAAGACTCCCCTGCCACACACACTTTTTTTATACAACCACAAAACTCTTATCACACTTAAATCAAGGTTTCCACCGGAAACCAATGACATACTCAAATAAGATAACTGTAGGAATGTTTATTTAAAGGTTGTGGGTACAGAGAAACCACAAGGTATAGAGCGCTAACCTAGGGTAAGTGACTATGTTGGCACCATCTCCAGATCCATAAGAATATGGGGACGGAATGGTTACCAGAACTGGGCAGGAGAAAGAATCTGTAGGGTGGAGTACTCTGAGGAAAGCAATGACCTTTGGTGAGGAGACACAATAGTAATCCTCCCTTCAGGGAGGAAGACAAGGGAGTGATACCTTGACATTACTCTCTTCCCTCCCTGTGTTCTCTGGCCCATATTTCTCACTGGCCAAGTCCATCTAATAGAAAAAGAGCATGAGAGCCTACTGATATGTTATGTGTGTGTGCATGCGTGTGTGTGTATGTGTGTTCCAGAGGCCAGCCTTCTGGAGCAGAGAGGAAGGTAGAGAGTGACTCTGGAAGATATCTGGAAAATAATAACTCTTAATATCACTAAATAGTCAGTGATCAAAAACTGCTGAGTATTTCACAAAAGTGTATTATCTTACAGTCTTTTTCTTTGGCCCCCAAAACTATACACATTGTATTTGGGTTAGAATGTGTGATGGATAATTTTATGCGCCAGTTTGACTAAGGTCATCAGGCGCCCAGATATTTGACCCAACACGAATCTGAGTGTTTCTGGGGCAGTGTTTTTGGATGAGTTTAGTATTTAAATAGACTGAGAGATTCCCTGGTGACTCGGTGGTTCAGAATCTGCCTGCCAATGCAGGAGACCCGGGTTTGATCCCTGGTCTGGGAAGATGTGTCTTTTGAAATACAAACTTTGTTATTTTTGATGATGTCCAATTCACCTTTTGTTGCTTGTGCTTTTATTCTATTTTCAATCTTTTAAAAATCCCTTGCTATTTATTTCTTGAAGGAACCAAGTCATTGTATCCTGTAGTATTTGCTGTATCCTCAGTTTTGCTAATTGCCACCCTGGGTGTATGTTCGCTCTCACTTCAGTCAGGTCTAACTCTTTGCGACCCCATGGGCTGTAGTCTCCTGGGCTCCTCTGTCCATGGGTTTATCCTGGCAAGAACACTGGAACAGTTGCCTTTTGCTTCTCCAGGGGATCTTCCCCACCCAGGGATCGAACCCATGTCTCCTGCAGTTCCTTCATTGGCAGGTGTATTCTTTACACTGAGCCACCTGGGGAGCAAATTGCAACCCTAGGATACTACTTAACATGTTCCCCAAGCTCCTATATTTTTCTAGGCTCATAATTAGATCCAGAGGCTTGATCAGATTTGGGTTTAAAGTTCTGATAGAAATATTTCATAGGTGGTACTGCATACATTGTAAACATCTCATCTTTACATCATATGAGGAGGAATATAGTGACTGATTGAGTTTTCTTTGATATTAACATTAATCAGTGGATTCTGTTCTTATTGGCCTGACCCAACCATTTAAAATTCCCCAACAGTCTCTTTCTCTTATTTAATGTTTTATCAGCTATAATGTTTGGGTCAGTGCTGTCCAACAGAAATTTCTCTGATGATGGAAATGTTCTTCTATCTATAAACTGTCCTATGCTTCTAATCACATGTGGCTATTGAATACTCAAAAAATGCCTACTACTACTGAAAAATGATTTTTAAACTTTAATTAATTAAAATGTAAATGGTCACATGTGGCAAGTGGTTAATGGATAGTGCAGGTCTAGATTCACTATTTCACCAGAGTCTGTACTACCTCTGCAGCTGTTAGCTCGAATTCTTCTAGAAGAACTTTCCCTCATCAAGTATGACTACCTTTAAATACAGCTCATTCAGAAAAGACATAACATGGGCTTGTTTTTAAAGGGGGCACTGAGCCTACATTTCAGGCCACTTAGATTGGGATAGTTTAGCCTTTTGGCATTTGCAGCTAAACATCCATGAAGAACCATATTCTTAAGAACCATATTCTGTTCTAGGAGGATTGTTACTGTAGTCTCTGTGTCACTTTCAGGGATCTGTAATATAAACTACAGGTGCTTCATATTTCTTCCCCACAGCTCATCTCTGATTTTAGTGGCAGCCCTGGTGGACAGTTAAGCTCACGGATGGCTTCCCATCTGAAGCACCTGCCGTATCTCTCAACTTTTTGCAGCACAGAGTGTGGAAGTGTTAATGTCCCTAAGGACAGCCTTCAACCAAGGGTAGCTAAATTCTCAACCTCAGAGGGCCAGTTCTGAAGCGCATACTAAACAGTTCTCCTGACAATGGTAGGCAGGATTGGGCTTTGATGCTCACAGAGCTAATAATAATGATGCCCTCTGTACTGACTTTCTCTCCTCTGGTCCACTCTCTCTACTCCTTCTTTCCAGCTTCTTAGGATCTCTTCTCTAATAAACTGCCTGCTTCCAAGTTGCATTTCAAGCTCTGCTTTAGGAAAATGTAAATTTGAGATCATAATTATGATCTCAAAATACTTTAGTCCATGGCATCCATTCACTCAGAAATATTTACTGAGTGATTATAATGGATCAGATAGTGTTTTAGATACTGAAAATATGATAGTGAACAGGAGATTAAATCTGATGGAGTACGTGGATAAATAGGCAACAACTGAGTAATGTATCAAGCATTATAACAGGGTAGATGTGAATGCTATTACCTGTGAAGTGTGGTCAGGTTAGGATCCCTGAATCACATTTGCTAGGTATTAAGAGAGTGATCAACAGAGGGGCTTCCCAGGTTGGTCAATGGTAAGGAATTCATCTGTCAATGAAGGAGTCTCAGGAGGTGCAGTTTTGACCCCTGGGCCGGGAACCCCCCCCCCCCCAGGAGGAAATGGTAATGCACTTCAGTATTCTTACCTGGGAAATCCACTGGACTGAGGGGATACAGTCCATGGGGTCACACAGAGCCGGACACGACTTAGCATCTGAGCATGCACGCACAAATGACAGAGGACAAGCCAAAGCGGCTCCTCCTTGGACTCTGAGCCCAAGGCCCCAGGCTCCAGTGTGGGGCTGAGGCAAGCCCAAGGGGCACGGCAAGGGGCACGGCACAGTCCTCCCTCCCCCCAGGCCACACCCCTTTAGCCTCCCTAGAGCCTTCAGTAGAGGGAACACTGTGTCACTCTTACTGCATGAATCCAGTGGTGCTTAATTGAAGCACAAGCCTGAAAAAGAGGAACCTGTCCCCACCCTCCCCCAAATCCCCAAAGAGAACACATTCTACCTGCAAAACTAAAACTTCATTTCTTGTGTGTGTGCCCAGTCGCTCAGTCGTGTCTGACTCTTTGCGACCCCATGGCCTGTAGTCTGCCAGGCTCCTCTGTCCATAGGGTTTTCCAGGCAAGAATACTGGAGTGGGTTGCCATTTCCTCCTCCAGGGGATCTTCTCAAACAAGGGATCAAACCTGTGTCTCCTTCGTCTCTGGCATTGGCAGGTGGATTCTTTACCACTGTGCCACCCGGGAAGCCCCCTTTATTCCTCGTGACACAAAAACTGCCTGTTTGTACTGTCAAGGCCTTAGAACCTTGACCTTGACAATACTGCTGTCCTCAGTGCTTTTTAATAGGGGAAACTCTAGCTTGATAAAAGTTAGAATGTGAAACTAATGTGACTTTCCTTTCTTTTTTCTCTTTTTCTCCTTCTCTATCCCTAAGTCTTCTGCTTAAAAGACTTTAGAAAGCTGTTTATCTAGTGAGAAAACTGTACCGAGGCTTTCTTACCTAAAATTAATGATTTGGGGGCTATGCTGCCAAATTGGTCTTGGTCCTTGATAAGTGTTTCCTTCGCCAGGATCTTTCCATCAGGGGGGCTCTTGGGTTTTGAACCCCAGTCAATGGCTAGGCCATTGGTGCTCCCAGAGTTCCAATGAGCCTTTTCACAAGGTTTTAACTCGGTTAAACATGAAGTAAACCACATCCAGTTTCACCACCTCATATGAAATGAACATCTTGGGACCTCCCTGATGGTCCTGTGGCTAAGACTCTGTGCTCCCAATGCAGGGGCCCACGTGCCATCCCTGGTCAGGGAACTAGATCCTAAAAGACACAACTAAGAGTCTGCATGCCACAACTAAAGACTGGGTACAGCCAAATAAATAACTATTAAAAAAAAAAAAGAAATGAATATCTTGTCTTCATCTGATCCTGAGAACTGATACTGTCTAGAACTTATATGTACTGTCCTGAATTTTTCCTATTGTAGAACTAATTTTTCCCATTTGCTAATGACAGAAAACACAACTCAAATTAGCTTAAGCAAAAACTAAAAATACAAAAGCAACACTTCTCCCCCCAACACATTATTAGTTCATGTAACTCCAAAGTCCAAGGCTCAAGTAATGCATAAGGATTCTCCTTCCATCTTTTGTTCTCTTCTCTGCTATGACTGACTTCACTCTTAGGAAGGCCTTCTTTGAGTGGAGCACTGTTATAACACATGCAATTTTTAGTTCTTATTGGGCCCAACCATCCTGGCTTGACTCATTTGGTTATCTCAAAACCAGACACAGAAGCCAGAAGAATGGGCTGATTGGCTTGGCCTGGCCTGAAGTGAAGTGAAGTGAAAGTCACTTAGCTGAGTCTGACTCTTTGTGACCCCATGGACTATATAGTCCATGGAATTCTCCAGGTCAGAATACTGGAGTGGGTAGCCCTTCCCTCCCCCAGGGCATCTTCCCAACCCAGGGATTGAACCCAGGTCTCCAGCATTGCAGGCAGATTCTTTACCAGCTGAACTACAAGGGAAGCCAAGGCTTATCCTTGAAACTGGGGTGGGGAATTAGCGGGGACTTGGATGCTGGTCAACCAAAAACATTCCCCTCTCAGTTCCTCTGTTGAGCTCCATACGTTTCCCTGAGATTGGACCTCTGTGGGACATGAATATTTGCCTACTCTGCCCACACTGGGCTTGTCTGTGATACTAGCTCTTCTCCAGAGGTGAGGACCACCATTCTCCCTTGCAGTATTCCCCAGACTCTGTCTAGCCTGCTTACAGCTTGTCCTCTTCCTGCTCTAAATGTTCCCAGCAAGCTGCACAGTGCATGTAATGTCCTTTCAGACACTTTGGCAACTAGCGAGTCATGTACACAAAGAACCATTCAAAGCGGAATGTGGTTAGTTCTCTGAGAGAGTAGTGAAAAGATGTTTGGAGAGCAGAGATAAAGGCATATAACATCTGGCTGGCAGCATGAGAACAGACAAACGATTCAGTGACTATCAAGTACCCAGGACAAGCTTAAGGGTAGGATGGATAATGATAATAAGAGTGATAATATTAACAGCAGCTAATACATATACTTAACCATATGCCAGGCCCTGTTTGAAGAATTGTATGTGAATTAACGAATCCTCACGATACTCTTTCAAGTAGGTACAGTTATTATACTATTTTAGAGTTGAGATCAAGTAACTTGCCCAAGGTCACAAAGCAAGGAGGTGGCAGCATATAATCATATGATAGGTTCCTATCAGGGGTAGAGGGTAGAGGGTCTTAAAGGCCAAGATACAGTGTTAGTCTTGACTAATGGTTCTTTGACAGGCTGTTTCACGTTTGCCAACAAACTCAAACTTCCTGAGAGCAGCATTTTGGACTACACTTGGACTACACTTTGGACTACACTTGGGGAGAGGCTACATATGTACGTTTTTTAACAGACTTGCTTTACAGGAATGAGCATTTTTACACAAATGAATGAAGTCTTCCACAGTGGTTAGAACAGGAAGTTATGGATCTGACTAACTGAGGCTTTTACCTCTGACTCATTTGTGACTCCACAGATGAGCTAACTCCATGTTGATAATTTGCCAGCTGTAAAAGTACAATGGTGAAGAATCCGCCTGTCAATGCAAGAGACATGGGGGTGATCCCAGGGTCAGGAAGATCCCCTGGAGTAGGAACTGGCATCCCACTCTGGTATTCTTGTCTGGAAAAGACCATGGATTGAGGAATCTGTCGGGCTACAGCCCATGGGGTCGCAAAGTCAGACACAACTGAGCACACAAGAGCGTGCATGCATACAAATACCAAGTTTTGCAACAGTTAAGAGAAAGCTATTCAAATTAAGGCATTTTTTTTCTTATTTTCACCGTAACATTAGTAATCAGCAAATATGCATTAGGAGCCAAATACACTAGACACTGTGGGATTACAACAGAATAATGAAACAGGATTTCTACCAGTCCCTATTTTATAGACTTGATGGGCAAGATCAGTTTGATGGGTAAACATTCCGGTTAAGTAGCAGAATGTCAAAATGGCAAAGTACATTAGAACTCATCTGGTTCAACACATACAAATGGAAAATGAGATTCAAAAGAGGAAAGAGACAGATTCAGAAAGTCTTATTACCGCAGAAACACTTGTCCTCAAAGAAAAGGCTTGGGCTCCGGGTTTGAGTTTGGGTTCCATTTGGGTGACCTAGGGCCACTCGCTTAGTTTCCCTGAACCAAATTCCTTTTCTCTAACATAGGGATAATAACAACTTATTTCCAAGAGCTGTTGTGAAGATTAAGTAAAATCGTGTGTGTAAAACTCTAACCCAGGGCCTGGCTTAGGACCACAAGCAACTATTATTATCGTGACCTCTGCAGGAGAAAGCTATTTTCTGGCTCTTTTTCTATAAGAAAACCGATTCTTTCTCCAGGGAGACCGCATTCACAAGGACGCAGCAGAACAGAAAGTGCTTTCAACTGCTGGGAGACGGGCGCTGCACGAAGCCGGACCCAGCCGTCCCGGGCGGCGGAGCTCAGCCCCCTCGGCCAAGCCTCACTTCCACTTCCTTCCCTTCCCTTTCGGGAGAGCCAGGCTCCCCCTCCCCGCGCTCGGTCACCCCGTTTCCCCGAGCCTCGCCGCGTCCTTGCGGCCGTGCGGGCGCCGCGCGGTCTCGGTCGGCGGCCGGGCGCCCCACGCCGCCTCCCCCCGGGGCCCCGCGGGGGCGGGCGCGCGGGGCGCGGCGGGTTCTCGCTGCGCGCCTCTCAGGAGCATTACGGCGGGGCTCGTTCCCGGCGCGGCCGCCCGCCCCAGCCCGCCGGGTCCGGAGCGCGGGCCGCAGGGGCGGCGCGGGAGGCCGCGCGAGCGAGGAGGCACGCGCCCGCCGCCGCCCGGAGCAGCCATGGCCGAGCGCCGCGCCTTCGCGCAGAAGATCAGCAGGTGAGGCCGGGCGCGGGCCGGG
>ML661344.1:225353-475177 GCA_007570785.1 Antilocapra americana | reverse complement strand
CCCCGGGCCCTTTGTGTCTCCGCCCGGCCGGCCGCGGCCTCGGCCTCCCGGGGGCGCGGGGCCCGCCCGCTCGCACCCCAACAAAAGGCGCGGCGCGCGCCGGCTCGGGGCCCGGGAGGCCGGCCGCCCGCCCTCGCCGCCGCCGGCCCAGAACCCGGCGCAGGCCGCGGGCACCGGGGGCTCGTTGGGAGTGGGCGCGGGCGCCCGGGGAGGACGCCGCGCGGCCGCGGGGAGCAGTCGGGGGCCGGGCCCTGCGCCGTCGCCGCGCGGCTGCGGATCCGCCCGCCGGTGCGCCGGAGCCGGGTCCGAGCAGGCTGTGGGCGAAGGCTAGCCCGTGCTCCTCGGAGCTCCGGAGAAGGATGGGTGGTGGGCGGCGGTCTCTGTACGCCGGCCCTGGACTCGAAAAAGTAAAAAGGAAACGATCAGGGCCGAGTTTTTTTTTAACCTACGTGTGGTGAGAATGTTGCTGCCCTTCTCCCCTCTAAAACTGAAAATTGAATTACGGTGGAGGAGTCTAATATTTGTAGACTTGGTGAAATATACGAATGTATACGACCCTAGACATTCTGTTAATTATGAAGTCGCAAGAAAAGAAAGAAACGTTCGAGTATATTACTTTTCGACAATTATATTTCCTTGACTGTGGATCTTTTTAGTTTACTGTTATTTCTTAAAGATTTTTTGGCCTGCCAAACAGGTCCTTAACTATCTGAACTTCCATAGTGTTACTCGATTTTGGTTACGTTTTTTCATTTAAAACTAACATCTCTTTAAGCTTAGTGATTTTTGTTTTTCTTTCGAACTTTAAAACATATTCATTTCCTCCTTAGGAGGCAAAATAGCAAATGCTTAAGAGGGTAGAGGCTCAGTCTGTGACATGGGCTGAAATCCTGATTGTTACTAAGTTGACACTTGGCCAAATTGATTAAGTTCTCTTAAGCTTTAGTTTTAAGCTGGCCTGGGTAATGGGTAAAAACAAACCAAGGAAGGGTACCCAGCTCATAGAGTTGTTGTCAACATTGTGGCATAATTTGGTGTAAAGGTTTTAGCATGGTGTGTCACTCCTGTTAGCTGTCACTGAACTCTTACAATAATTAGTATAATCTAGGGAGCTGTGATAGACTTAATAGGAATTTATTACTTAATAGAAAATTATTACTTTTGTTCTGTTTTTGTAAAATAATTTGATCTTGTGTCTGAAGGTAGTGCCATTTAAAAATAGATACATTACTTGACATGCATGCCAAGTATTAATTTCTCTTGAATAGAGCCAAAAGCTTATCTCTGAGAACACTGTGCTGATCAAGAAAGTGCACATTAGGGAGTTAGGTATGAAATTCATACAATGTTCTCCAGTCATGGAATTTGTCCTCAGATAGACATGACAAAACACAAGAAAAAAAGACACCCAGTTTTGCAAAACAACAAAAAATTCAGATTAACATTGCCTTGTAAAATTATAAAAGTACATGAGGCAATAGAAATGAAGGTGCGTGAACTGATTGGAGAGAGATTTAGACGCAGGTGGGAAGTGATTGGTGATGGTTTGGATGTGGAAGGTGAGGAAGACTGAGGAGTCTGGGAGGACAGCCAGGTTTCTGATTTGGGCGACTGGGGTAGAGGCGACTGTTGAGGTGAGGGAGTCCAGGAGGAGGAACGGGCCTGAGGGTGGGGAGTGAGGTGTGATGAAGATGTTGACTCAGCTTTGGACTTGGTAGTTTTGAAGTGCTGTGGAACACTCCAGGAGAAATGTCTATGAGGCTGTTGGTACAGGTTTAAGGTGCAGAAGAGAGATTGAGTTGCAGCTCTAGATTTGGGAGTAATCAGCAAGTAGACTAGTTAAAGCAGAGGAGTAGGTGAGATAGTTCAGGAGGAATGCTCGGACTTAATTTGGGGGGGAGACCAAGGACAGAACCGCTTATCGGGTCATTGTGAATGGAAGGTATTTTCCTGCTGGTTGTTTAATACGGCTGAATAAATTCCGGTTCTGCTTCTTAATTTCCTACCAGGGAAAGTATAGTATAGTTTGGAAACAAACTGCCTAGTTTGATATCCTAGCACTGCCCCCACAGAGTGAAGTTGGGCAAGTTATTTCCCCACAGTTTTACCTTATTTTCCCTATCTTGAAAATGGAGTTCATGGTATATGGACTCACCTTATAGGATGGTTGTAAGAATTACATAAATTCATACCTGTGACATGCTTATAAGTGCTTTTTTGATAATGAGTGCCCAATAAGTATCACTTCTTAAAAATTATTATGGGATTTATAAAGTGGCTTAGGACCATTTCTTGGAAGTAATAATCCTTTTTATGATGTACCTATATGAACTTTGTTGCTCTGTGAAAAGCCTGTTGCTATCTGAAAATTTATTTTTCTTTTTCCAAGGTTTATGGTTTTTTAAAAACCTTTACTTTAAAAAGAATTATACTGGTCTCTTTTCTGGCTCAGGTATTTCCTAGCCCTTTGCTTTTAGTGCTGTTATTTTTCGAGGCTGCGATTTGGTGAGTTCTTGAATCTCGTGATTCTGTATCACTGATCCCACTACTAACCTCAGCTCATTGTAGAAAAGCAGACTTCATGTCAAGTACTGCCTCTCTCTTCTCCCTGCTTTTGGAGAACAAGACGTATGCTTTGTTAACCTTTGTAAGCACTCCCTCATATATGGAATAAGCTTCCCAGGTGGCTCAGTGGTAAAAAATCCACCTGCCAGTGCAGGAGATGTGGATTCAATCCCTGGTCCAGGAAGATTTCATGGAGAAAGAAATGGCAGCTCACTCCAGTATTCTTGCCTGGAGAACCGCTTGGACAGAGGGCTACAGTTTATAGGGTCACAAGGGGTCGGACACGACTTAGTGACTGAACAACAGCAACGTATGTATAGTAGGTGCAATTTATGGAATGTTGTTTGTAGAAAAATGATCTAGGATTTTGTTTGGATTGTTTTGTCCTGTCACTTGATATTCAGCTGTAATGATGAACATTTGTGTATACTTGAAACACCTAACACATTCTCATCGGGAAGGCAGAAGAACATAGAACAGGATGTTGGCTCTAGGTCACATCCCTCAGTTTGAAATTCTGCTTATACGAATAATAGCTGTGTAATTCTGGGCAGTTGATCTAACCTCTTTGTTTTGGTTTGCTTATCAGTAAAGTGGAGCTGGAAACCTCTGTAGGGTTAATTTGAGTATTAAATGAGGTAATATATGGAAAACACAAACCTATGCCTGAAACATAAGCATTCAAAAAGTGTTAGCTGCTGCTATTACTCCTATATTATTTACCATTCCTTAATCTAGATGCAGGACTGAGGCCTACTAAGAGAATGAGATTATTTGCCTTATTTGAGGCTCAAATGCTAGTCCTCTGATTTCAGATGTTAAACCCTTACTATTTGACTGTATTTTCTTTCTGCAAGATATTTTCTGTGGTAGTTCTAGATTTTCTAACAGTGCTGCCCGTTAGCATCCCCAAAGTTACCCTTGCTTTCTTAATCTTTGTGAATTTGGTTTCATTTTGCTGCCTAAGAAACAGAATTTAATGAAAGACTTCATCAGATCTTTATTTCTGAGGGAAATCTTACATGAGTAGGATTTTCTGGATATAGGCTTATTTATAACCTCAGTTGTTTCTAGTCTTGAGTCTGTTCATAACCCTGGCTGGATAGGCCCAATCTTTTAATCTGCTTTGTTCAATTCGTATTCTCCTTCCTGAACAAAGTAAGTCGTTTCCACGTAATGTCAGCTGTTTCAGGGATGCCTGTTTGAGCGCTTGGACACATACACACCTCCCTGACCTTCTGTTGTACTCATCTCGCTAGCTGTTAATGCTGCATATCTAACCTACTTCTTGCTCCTGAGCTGCAGAGTAGTGTTAGAAGGAGACCAGAGGAGTCCAGAGTTGATCTTTTATTAATTAATGTCTTCTCATTTGAAATGAGGTTTATTCTCTTATTTACCATGTTTGTTTACCTACTCCATCTTTTATTGAAAATTTTGGGACCGTATCACATGGTGCTGTGCTGTGCTAAGTCGCTTCAGTCGTGTCTGACTCTTTGTGACCCCGTGGACTGTAGCCTGCTAGGCTCCTCTGTCGATGGGATTCTCCAGGCAAGAATACTGGAGTGGGTTGCCATGCCCTCGTTCGGGATCTTCCTGACCCAGGGATTGAACCTGCGTCGTTTCTGTCTCCTGGATTGGCAGGCAGATTATTTACCGTTAGCATATGGGAAGCCCCCATACCACATGAGTCCTTCGTTTTAACCTTGACATGACTGTCCCAGTATGTCATTCAGCTGTCCTTCTTTTGAACCCTATAGGTGTCTCGTCCCTAAATCTTACCTATTTTATTGTACTTTGAACCCTGTATCTTGCCGCCTCCTCCCGACCTTGATCTCATGATTTTCCCTTTCCTTTGTAGCATCTTCAGTCTGTTCTTTTTCTTGGATGTTTCCCTTAAGCCGTAAGATTTAGCATGCCTTTCTCATCATAAAACAAAGAACTGCCGAGTCTTCTGGCATTTCTAGCTGCCAGCCCATCATTCCTGTTTCCTTTTTAGTCATGTATGTGGTCTAGTCACCACTGCTTCCTGCTTGTTCTCCTTCTCTTCAGTCTCGTAGCCACATGGCAGTGCTTGCCATGCTACCTTACGTGTACTTGAATTGTAGGCCTCTTGAGAAGTAGGAATGGTTGACTTTTTTCTTATGTCCATCACTGATTTCATGAGCTACAGTTTTTTTTTTTTTTTTTTATTTTCTCACGCTTGCTCTCCTTTCTCTGTTCCCTTTCTTGTATATTGCTTTGAGAGCTCTTTGAGGACTGGTCTAGGTCTTTTGGGGCTTCCCAGGTGGCACAGTGGTGAAGAATCTGCCTGGCAGTGCAGGAGACGCCAGTTTGATTCCTGGGTTGGGAAAATCCCCTGGAGTAGGAATTGGCAACCTATTCCAGTGTTTTCGGATAGAGGAGCCTTTTGGCTCCATGGTGTCCATACTCCTGTACAGTCCACGGGGTTGCAAAAGAGTTGGACGCAACTTAGCAACACACAGCAGTGATCCCTCCTTACCTTCAACTCACCCACACTGATGGGTCTTCAGAAGCATAAGTGAGGAGCTCCTTTCTTACTTCACCATCTAATCTTTGTAATTCCATGGACAGTGGAGCCTGGCAAGCTGCAGTCCAGGGGATTGCAAAGAGTTGGACAGAGCTGAGCGCACACACCAGGTCTTTTTATCTCCAGCGCTTAGCACATAATCGTGTGTAAACTGGACATCTGAAAAGTGTATGAGTGAAGACTGCCCTGCCGCCTGAATCATCTTTCGTAACCTCACTTGCAGATAACCACCAGAAGTTTGTAGCTTATCTAGTCCCTCCCTCCTCTAACTCACATGTGTTTCAAATGAAGTCTCCCTAAAACACAGCTTTTATCATGGCATACTTATGTTCAAAAATGTGTACATAGTGAGTTCTCATGGGGTTAAATCCAAACCCCGCTTGCATTTTAAAAGTCATCTATAATCTGATCTTTCTCTTGTTGCTTATTCTTAGGTTTACATTTTGGACTAGTCAATCTGGTGTTTTCACTTTACCCCCTCAAGGCTCTGCTCATTTCCATGTCTATAACAGTTCTATTGTTTTTGATAAATGCTGCCTTTTCTCTTTCAAATCTTACCCTTTGGTTCAGAGTACTCCAAGCTGCTGTCCTGACTTTTGGGAAAACTATTTCCTTGCTTTTCTTTATTTTTACTACCTATGAATGCATCCAGAAGTAATTTAATGTAGAAAATTTTTGAATTCATATAAGTAGAATCATACTGTATGTTTGTATGCTGTTCTGTCTTCTTTTGCTCAAAATTGTATCTGTGAGATTCAGCCATGATGTTACAAGCAGTTGAAGTTCATTCATTTTCATTGCTTGATGTTTTTCATTGTATAAACACAACCACAATTTTCCATTGTACAGTAGATGGACATTTGGGTTGTTTCCAGTTTTTGACTATTAGAAACAATGCTGCTGTGAGCAATGAGCATTCCTACACGTATATTCTGGTACATATGTTCATGAGTTTTTTAGGGTATAACTCAGGTGTGGAGTTGCTGGGTTTTTATTGCTTGTAGTAGTTTTATTTATCATCACATTTGTTAGGCAATGCCAGACTTTTCTTATATGTACAAATTTACACGCCCACAATGTTGCTTTACATAGTTACCATCACTTGGTTCTGCCAACTTTCTCATTTTTGCCAGTCTGATGGATGCATGCTGCTATCTTACTGTAAAAGTTTTAACGCGTATTTATTTGATTACTAATGAGGTTGAGCCCTGCTTTTGTGTGTTTATTGACCATTTGAATTTACTCTTTTGTAACTTATGTAATTAAATAGTTTGCCATTTTCTTTCTTTGTTTCTTCCCGTTGGGTTCTTTTTCTTATTGATTTTTGTGAGTACCTTACATATATTCAGTAGGTTAGTTATTTATTGATTTTCTATTTTGCAAATATCTTCATACACTATGGTTTGTTTTGAATCCTTTTTCTGGAATTTTTTGAAAACTAAGCTTTAATGCATTATAACAATTTAAAAAAATGTATAGTACTTTTGGGGTCTTACTTAAGAAATATTTTATTACCCTGAGGTCATTAAGATATCGTATATTTATCTTAAACTTTGTAATTACCTCCTTTGTATTTAAGTTTATATTCCACCTGGGCTTGATACGTGTATGGAGTGAAATTTTATTTTTTTCAGAATGGATTCTCCTTTCGCTATTGATCTGTCCTGCCATCTCTATAATATATGTGTGTGTCCTTATTTGTGGGTCTTTTTATTGGGCTCTATTTTGTTCTATTGATCTGGTTATACATCTTTTCATTAATTATAAACAGTTTTCATTATAATAAGCTTTGGAATTTGATAGGGTAACTCTTTCCACCTTAAAAAAAAATGTCTTAGCTGCTCTTAGCTTTTTGAATTTCTGTGTCTATTTTAGAATCTACCAAAAACAAACAAAAGCTCCCAAATCTTTGGTGACCTAGATGGGAAGGAAATCCAGGGAAGAAGGGATACATGTGTATGTGTGGCTGGTTCACTTTGCTGTACAACAGAAACTAAGATAAATTGTGAAGCAACTATACTTTATACCGTCTACAAAATGGCAACCCACTTTGTATTTTCTTAAAAATTTTTTTTTTTTTTACCAAAATTTAATAATAATTCTTGATTCTTTGACATGGGCACAGGCTTTTCAACTCTGGATGGTCCTCAGGTCCTCCAAAAAACAAAATAAAACAAAAACCCCCAAAATGCAAAACTGCCAGATCCTTTTAGAATTTGATTGGGATTGCTTTGAATGTATGCACCAATTTGAGGGAGAAATGATATTCTTATATTATTGACTTTTGATTCATGATTATGGTGTATCTCTCCATTTATTTAGGTCTTTATATCACACAATGAAGTTTTATAGTTTTCTCTGCAAGGTTTTGCATATCTTTTGTTAGGTTTATTTTTAGGTATATATCAGTGATATACCTTGCTGGGCTTCCGGGGTAACTCAGTGGTAGAAAATCCATCTGCCAGCGCAGGAGACATCAGTTCAGTCCCTAGGTTGAGAAGATCCCCTGGAGAAAGAAATGGCAACCCTCTCCAGTATTCTTGCCTGGAAAATCCCATGGACAGAGGAGCCTGCTCCTCATGTGTCCATGAGGTCACAAAAGAGTCAGATGTGACTTAGTGACTAATAAATAATAATATATCTTGCCAAACTCATGTTAAATCTAAAAATGTATATTCCTTTGTATTTTCTTTTATGAGACAGGGTGCTCAGGGCTGGTGCACTGGGATGACCCTGAGGGATGAGATGGGGAGGGATTTGGGAGAGAGGGTCAGGATGGGGAACACATGTACATCATGTGAATGTATGGCAAAACCCACCACAATATTGTAAAGTAATTAGCCTCCAATTAAATAAGAAAAAGAAAAAATACAGAACTAGGTACAGTGATGGGTAGCCTTGCCCTCCAGATTTGTTACATTAAATTAATTTTGCACAAAGGAATTGGTTTTAAAGGGCAGAATGTACTGACAGTTTATAGTTTTACTTAGTTATAGACACTGGTTGCTATTTTACACTGATAATGTCTGCTCCAGTTTTTTACTTTTAGCTTGTATCTTTTGCTTCTTATTTATACTCTTTTTACAATTAAAAAATGAAAGAGTACCTTGAAGAAAATAATTAATAAAAATAATTATATTCTTTTCCCAGGAAAAAATTATTTTAATCAAAATTTAATAATAATCCTTGATTCTTTAAAATGGGCACAGGGTTTTCAGCTCTGGGTGGTCCTCAAGTTATACAGCAGCATTGTGGGACTGATTCAACCAGAACTGTTATACTTCCTGAGGAAAACACAGGGTCAGTTTTTTTCAGAAGGCTTAATATTCCAACTTTATGCTGAGAAACCTCTGTTATAGGACAGACTAAAGCTGAAGGGGAAGATCAGGCTGCAGTCAACCTACTTGCTGCCCTGTGGCCTTGTTTATTCTATGTACATAGCTGTATCATATGAAAATCAAGGATTTTTGTTGTATCTTTTTGAAACTTGTAAGTGGTTTATTTTTTTTGTGTTGATCTGCAGATTACCTTGCATTATTGTATAGATTTTTAATATCATTTCTATTCAACATTGTATTGAGTGTTATCACTTTGCTGACAAAGGTCCATATAGTCAAAGGTATGGTTTTTCCAGTTGTCATGTACAGATGTGAGAGGTGGACCATAAAGAAAGCTGAGCACCAAAGAATTGATGCTTTTGAATTGTGCTAGAGAAGACTCTTGAGAGTCCCCTGTACTGCAAGGAGATCAAACTAATCATTTGTAAAGGAAATCAGTCCTGAATATTCATTGGAAGGACTGATGCTGAAGCTGAAGCTCCAGTACTTTGGCCCCCTGATGCGAAGAGCTGACTCATTTGAAAAGACCCTGATGCTGAAGGCAAAAGGAAAAGGGGGCAGCAGAGGATAAGATGGTTAGATAGCATCACCAACTCAATAGAATGAATCTGAACAAACTCTGGGAGATAGTGAAGAACAGGGGAGCCTGGTATGCTGCAGTCCATGGGGTTGCAAAGAGTTGGACTTAGCAACTGAGCAACAACATCCTCAGTTTGTTATAATCTCAAAGTATTTTCACTTAGTATTAAGTTACTGTTGGTTTTTGTAGATCTCTTTCGGTTTGGGTTCCCTAGAAAACAGATACTGAGTCAAAGATAAAGAGTTGAGACTTTTTCTGGGAGGCATAATGCTAGAGCATTAGAAGAGAAAAGGGAAGTGAAGCAGAGAAAGATGGGAAACAGTGTAAGGTAATACCTTATCTCATTGGCCACTGCTTCACAAAGAGCAGAGAAAGATGGGAAACAATGTAAGGTAATACCTTATCTCATTGGCCACTGCTTCACAAAGAGCTAGGAAGAGATTGTTTGGCACGTGTTCTTGCTAGGCCAAACAGGATATCATTGGACAGCAGAACATTTCCTCAGATCTGTGGATGGGACTCTGAAAAAAGAGGAAATTTATCTACTGCTTTTCTCCTGAATCTTCCTAACTCAGAGTTAGTTCCCTTTCCTTTCTGGGTTGCATCTTTTGGACCCCTTTGTCAACCACTTGAGATGTCCCACTGCTTTTTCAGTGGCCTTTTATAGAAGAGACTTCTTGGTTTAAAGTGACAGAACCTCAAATCAGATTAATTTGCACATACAAAAAGGTGCTGACTAAGGTAGCTGAGTACATTCAGTCCAGTGGTTAATTCAGTTCAGTGATGTTAATACAGGCTTTTAATCTTCTTGTCTTGGCTAGATTTTCCACAGAGTTGTAACAAAAGGGTTTCAGTGGGAATTGACAGTCCCAGGCTCCAATCCTGCAAGTTTAGTTGTGGCAGAAAAGGTTTAGGGACTCAGTTACTGGTCTGGCTTGGATCACATCACTATGCTCCTTCCTTGAACCGATTTTATATTTAGGGATGCAGGGGACTCTGACCAGTCCTAGGTAGTATGTCCTCTGTGGTTTGGGGGAGAGAGATAATGGTGTCGGCAACACTCAACCTCAAAGAATGAGTTCCTTATCAAAAAGGAGTTTATAACCAAAAGAAGGAGGATCAGAGAGCTGGTCCCCAAAACAACTGCTATTCCTTTAAATTAGTCGTTTGAAGTTGTGTAGCATGACTATAGTCATTTAAATATATAGCTGTATAGTCAGCTCTACTACCTGCTAAAATTTAAATGTAAGTGGTGAAGTACACAAGGAAAACCTGGGTGACTTGATGCCAGCTGTGGATCCCACGTCTCTTAACTTTGTTAAGTTTAGCTCTCACCTTAATGCTAACTCTGGGCTTTCCTGGTGGCTCACCTGGTAGAGAATCTGCCTGCAGTGCTGAAGACCTGAGTTTGATCCCTGGGTTGGGAAGATCCTCTGGAGAAGGGAACCAGCTACCCACTTCAGTATTCTGGCCTGGAGAATTCCATGGATTAGTCCATGGGGTCTCAAAGAGTCAGACACGACTGAGTGACTTTCACTTAATGCCAGCTCAGCACCTCCCAAGGAGGTCTGCTTGGTTCTTGTTCCCTGGCTTTCCCATGCTTCTTTCTGCACTTGCACTCCTGCATCATCCTTGGTGTTCCATAATTGTCCTGTGCCGCCGGAAAACTGAACGCCTCTGTGCACATCAGCCTAGTATTGATTTTCATACACTTTGCTAAAGATACAGGGATGGTGGTAAGGGGTCTCAGGGTCCAAAGCTTGCTTAGTGACTTTACCCCTACTCTTCTCTTTTTCCCATTATCATCATTCTTTTTCTCATGTAAGCAGTTTCTTCCTCTTATCTATACAGAGCAGTTCCAATCATATCCAAACTCTTAAAATTTTTTTTACATACATTTTAATTTTTATAGATGTCATTTTTATATTTTATTTATTTATTTTTGGCTGCAGTGGGCCTTCATTGCTGCACATGGGCTTTCTCTGGTTGCGGTGAGTAGGGTCCACTCTGTAGTTGTGGTTCACGGGCTTCTCACTGCGGTAGCTTCTCTTGTGGTGGAGCACAGTTTCTAGGGCGCAGGCACGGTAGTCGTGGCGCACAGCCTTAGCTGCTCCAGGCATGTGAAATCCTCCTGGGTCAAATCTGCGTCCCTGCATTGGCAGGGACATTCTTAACCACTGAACCACCAGGGAAGTCTTTTTTTTTTTTTTTCTTTAAACAAAACAGGACCACTTTATTGAGCTATGCTTTACATACCATATACTTAATTCATTTTAAGTGTATCATTCAGTGATTTTTAATACATTTACAAAGTTGTGAAACCATCACTCAGAATCCTGTTTTAGACCTTTTTCATTCCCACCTAGGATCCCTTGAGCCAGTTGATGGTCACTCCCTAGTCCCACCCCAAGCTGCAGCAACCCCTAATATACTTTAAGTCTGTCACTTTCTAAACTTGCCTTTTCTGAAAATATCATATAAATGAAATCATATAATACATGGCCTTTTGTGTCTGGCTCCTTTCATTTAGCATAACATTTCACTTTGTCATGTAGTAGCATGTATCCGTACTAGTGAAGTGGTGTTTCATTGTGGTTTTGATTTGCATTTCCTTAATGATTAGTGATGTTTTTCCTGTGCTTATTAACCCTTTACATATCTTATTGGTGAAATATCTATTACAATCTTTTGCTCATTTTTGAATTGGGTTATTGATCTTGTTTTTGAGTTGCAGGAGTTCTTTATATATTTTAGGTACATGTCCTTTATTAGATATATGATTTGCAGATATTTTCTCCTGTCTGGTTTGTTTTTTCATTTTCTTAATGGTAAAATTTGAAGCACAAAGACTTTAAATTTTGATGAAGCCTAATTCAGTAATTTTCTTTTTGTGGATTATAATTTTGGTGTTGTTATCTAAGACTCTGTAATTCATGCTTACGATTTCCTTCTCTGTTTTCTTCTAGAAATTTTCGCTTTTGCTTTTGGTTTATGATCCATTTTGCATTAATTTTTGTGCATGGTGTGAGATGAGGGTCTAAGTTCATCTTTTGCATGAGACTGTTGAGTTGTTGCAGTAATCTTTGTTGGAGACTGTCTTCTCATTGAATTGCCTTGATACCTTGTCAAAAATCATGTATCTGTAGATCTGTCCTTGCAATATCAAACTGTTCTGATTACTATTACTTTACAGTAACATTTGATAGCCAGAAGTATAAGTCCTTCAGCTTTTTCTTTTCTTTTTCAAAATTGTTTTGCCTATTCTGAATTTTTTACATTTCTGTAAGCATTTTAGGATCAGTATCAAGATGAATTTTGCCAATTCTGCAAATATTCTTTTAGGATTTTGATAGGGATTACATTGAATCTGTAGATTAGCTTGAAGAGAGTTGCCATCAGCAATATTAAGTCTTCAGATCCATGAAAACAGATTATGTCTTTATTTATTTAGAGCTCTATTGATTTCTCTTAGTAAAATTTTACAGTTTTCAGTGTGTAAGTGTTATACTTTTGTTAAATCTATTTTTAAGCATTTTACTGTTTTTGATGTTATCATGAATGGAATTAAAGAATTATTTTTGGTTTGTTTGTTGCTAGTATATAGATAACACAATTGAGTTTTGAATGTTGAATATGTGTCTTCTAACTTTGCTGAACTCATTTATTAATTGTAGAAATGTTTGGTGGATTCCTTAAGCTTTTCTGCTTATAGGATGTATTATCTGTGAGTAAAGAGTTTATTTCTTCCTTTCCAATCTTAATGCCTTTTATTTCTTCCCTTTCCTTCCCTCCTTTTCTCTCTCCCTCTTTCCCTTTCCTTCTCCCTTTCTTCCTTTCCTTCCTTCTTCCTTTTCTCCCTTCCTGAATTCCACTGCCTGGATCCTTCAGTATAGTGTTGAATAGAAATGGTGAGAATTTACATCCTTGCTTTCATTCCAGTCTAAGGAGGAAAGCATTTCACTATCAAGTTTAACTATTTAAGTTAACTATAAAAGTTTAAGTTAAACACTTAACTATTAACTGCCTACAGATAATGTTATGTAACAGATAATGTTACAGACAATGTTTATGACCCAGATAACTGTGATGGTGTGATCACTCACCTAGAGGTAGACATCCTGGAGTACAAAGTCAAGTGGGCCTTAGGAAGCATCACAATGAACAAAGTTGGTGGAGGTGATGGAATTTCAGTTGAGCTCTTTCAAATCCTAAAAGATGAGGCTCTGAGGCTCTGCACTCAGTATGCCAGCAAATTTGGAAAACTCAGCAGTGGCCACAGGACTAGAAAAGGTCAGTTTTCACTCCAATCCCAAAGAAAGGCAATGCCAAAGAATGCTCGAACGACCACACAGTTGCACTCATCTCACACGCTAGCAAAGTAATGCTCAAAATTCTCCAAGGCAGGCTTCAACAATACATGAATCATGAACTTCCAGATGTCCAAGCTGGATTTACAGAAGGCAGAGGAACCAGAGAACCAAATTGCCAACATCAGTTGTATCATTGAAAAAGCAAGAGAGTTCCAGAAAAACATCTGCTTTATTGACTACGCCAAAGCCTTTGACTGTGTAGATCACAACAAACTGAAAAATTCTTCAAGAGATGGGAATACCAGACCATCTTATCTGCCTCCTGAGAAGTCTATACACAGGTCAAGAAACGACAGTTAGAACTGGACATGGAACAATGGACTGGTTGCAAATCAAGAGAGGAGTACATCAAGGCTGTATATTGTCACTCTGCTTATTTAAGTTCTATGCAGAACATCATGTGAAATGCCACGCTGGATGAAGCACAAGCTGGAATGAAGATTGCCAGGAGAGATATCAGTAACCTCAGATATGCAGATGACACCATCCTTATAGCAGAAAGGGAGGAAGAGCTAAAGAGCCTCTTGATGAAAGTGAAAGAGGAGAGTGAAAAAGTTGGCTTAAAACTCAACATTCAGAAAACTAAGATCATGGCATCTGGTGCCATCACTTCATGGCAAATAGATGGGGAAACAATGGAAACCGTGAGAGCCTTTGTTTTTTGAGCTCCAAAATCACTGCAGATGGTGACTGCAGCCATGAAATTAAAAGATGCTTGCTTCTCGGAAGAAAAGCTATGATCAACCTAGACAGCATATTAAAAAGCAGAGACATCACTTTGCCAAGAAAGGTCCGTCTAGTCAAAGCTATGATATTTCCAGTAGTCATGTATGGATGTGAGAGTGGGACTATAAAAAAGGCTTAGCGTCAAAGAATTGATGCTTTGAACTGTGGTGTTGGAGAAGATTCTTTTTTTTTTTTTTTTCAGCACAGTCTTTATGCAGAACAGAATACATTTCTCCATATTGTAGTCAGTCCAGCAGAGCCCAGACTCTGGGGCTGTTGTTCTTAATCCTCAGTGGAGACTTTAGGCTTTGCTACTTAGCACATTCTCCAGGGCTCTAGTTACCTGATCAGCACTGAAGTTGTTCAGAGAGACATTCTTCTCTTGGCCAAATGCGTAGTGGGCCCAGAGCTTGGGCTGCACATCCGAGCACTCGCGGATTAGGATAGGCAGGTCGGGATTCGCTTTCTTCAGCTCCACATAGCGTTTCTCAATGAAGTCCCTGACGCCCTGGCTGCCGGGCGAGCGCTGGCACAAATGGATACGAATTTCACGAAGGCCCAGTTTGCCTCGGACCCCACGAACCGCTGCAGCCGCCGCCATCTCGGTCAGTACTCAATCATCCCGAGAAGATTCTTGAGAATCCCTTGGACTGTCAGGAGATCCAACCTGTCCATCCTAAAGGAAATCAGTCCTGAGTATTCATGGAAGGACTGATGCTGCAGCTGAAACTCCAATACCTTGGCCACTTGATGTGAAGAGCTGACTCATTTGAAAAGACCCTGATGCTGGGAAAGGTTGAAGGCAGGAGGAGAAAGGGACGACAGGATGAGATGGTCAGATGGCTTCACCCACTTGATGGACATGAGTTTGAGCAAGCTCCAGGAGTTGGTCATGGACAGGGAGGCCTGGGGTGCTGCAGTCCATGGGGTTGCAAAGAGTTGGACATGACTGAAGGACTGAACTGAACTGAACTGAGGTAGATACTGTAGGAAAGGGAAGGAGGGGACAAAGATTTGGGAAGTCTTTAGGATGAAAAGAGTTTAGCAACTAACTGTATACAGTTTACACCAGAATGTAATTTGTATGTTATCTTATCTTGGTATAAACTGTATACAGTGTTAGAATTTATGGGTGAGGAGATTCTGGCTTTATTTTCATGAACTAGAGTGGAATTAAGGTATATTTATCTCCTTTTGGGAGGATTGACTTTTTACAGTACAAGTTTTCCCCCGGAATTAAGGTATATTTATCTCCCTTTGGGAGGATTGACTTTTTACAGTACAAGTTTTCCCCCTTCAGTTTTCTTGCTAGTTGCCAATTTCAGGTCAGTGTTGATTTTTACAAATGCTAAAATTTTAAATCTTTTTTCTATAGTTTAATATGTTCCATGAAGTAGAGAGCATTGTTACCACCATGTTTTAGTTGAGGAATTTGAGATATAGTGAAATGCTGTAGATCAGAATAATGGAGACCTCCAAGTCTTTTTAATACAGTGCTTTCTGAATCTTTAACTTAAGTATTATCCCCAGACAGTGTCAGTTTGGATACATGAGTCATCTGACATCCTTTTTTTTTTTTTTTCCCTCATTCTGTCCTAAAAGGAACTCTGTCCTACATGTGAAGTGTATTATAAAGAAGGACTATTTCTGTTCTTTGGTTTCACAAATCAACCTGTATGTGTTTTTGTTTTCTTGGACTTTTAGTGGTTACTGGTCCACTCTGGACCTAGATTCCTAAAGCATTTAATGCAGGATAACTTACAAATGACAGCGCCTCAGGTGGGAGTTTTATTTAACGATCCATGAAAGACAGGAAACAGATCATACCAGTGGTAGTAATTATTATAGTGTTCCTATTAATATGTTAGTGTGTATCAGACATTTTCACTGGGTATCTTTAACTGACCTCATAAGGCTAGATTTTGGAGAATAGAGTAATCATTAATATGAACTATTTGTTGTTCAGTCTCTAAGTTGTATCCGACTTTTTTTGCAACCCCAAGGACTGTAGCCCACCAGGCTCCTCTCTCCATGGGACTGTCCCAGGCAAGAATACTGGAGTGGGCTACCATTTTCATCTGCAGGGGATCTTCCTTACTCAGGCATCGAACTTATGTCTCCTGCATTGGCAGGTGGATTCTATACCAGTGAGCCACCAGAGACGCGCAGTATGAACTATAATTAGAGTTATTTACCTTCGGAAACTTTCTTCCATGGAAACAGGCCTTCAGAATTTTATGGATCTGAATTTGAACCCAGTGTCTACCTTTTATAAGCTTGGGAAAGTTGCTCTATTTTTCAAATTTATTTAAAAATGCCTATTTTTTTCTTGCTGTAGAACAGTATATAGTACTGCAGGAAATTTTGAAATACAAAAGGCCCCAAAGAGAAAGTAAAAATCACCCATAATTCTTGATTTAGACAAAAATCTGTCAGTGAAGTTTACATTCTAGTGATGATCTTTGTAGACCAGAAATAGCTTAAATGTCTACCAGTAGAGAGTGGTTAAATGTGTTGCAGTTTATCCATTTCATGGACTCAGTGTTAGATAAGAGGAGAACAGTGGTTAAGAGTAAGTGCTCTAAGTTCAGATCTTAGGGCTATTCCCTATTGGTTAATATGACCTGAACTTCTTGAAATTTCAGTATCCTCTTATAGTGCCCACTTCATAGAGTTTTTCTGATGATTAAAAAAAGAGGTGTAAGAAATTTAACACTTTAAACAATATTTGGCACATTGTAAGCACTTGGTAAACATTGATAGACTATTATTATTAATTTTATGTGCTGATACAGAAAGATTCTCAAGATATATTAAGTGTATAATGTAAGATACCAAGAAAAGGTTATGTATGATGTTATATGTGAGTATTAAAAAGGATTTCTTATATACACGCTGATATACACACATCTTTTTCTTGAAGGATCTCAAAGAAAACATTAAGTGGTCACACGTGGGGAATGGGATTGGGGGTTGGAAAGGGTAGAGAAATAGACCTTTTGTTTTTACTTCTTTAAGAAGTTTGAGTTTTATTTAATTAATTTGTTTATTTTTGGCTGCACCACATGGCGTGCAGGATCTTCCCTGACCAGGAATCAAACACATGCTCCTTGAGTTGGGAGCACGAAGTCTTAGCCACTAGACCACCAGGGGAAGTTCAAGTTTGAGTTTTTAATACCACGTATGTGTGTGCATGCTGAGTCACTCCAGTTGTGTCCAGACTCTCCACCGCCATGCACTGCCAGGCCCCTCCTCCAGGGGCTCCTCCCCAGCCAGGGCTCCAGTCTGCGTCTCTTACATCTCATCTCCTAAGTCTCTTGCAGTGGCAGGTGGGGTCTTTACCACTAGTGCCACCTGGGATGCCCCAGTACCATGTACATTTTCCTTTTTTTTAAATGTCTTCTTTTATCAAGTTGTTTTGTCTTTTCTCCATATTGGGAAATCTTATTTTCTCTACTTCTCATAGTAACTGTATTTGTGTAATGGTAAAGAGTTTTAAGTGTAGTTCTGGAACCAGCCCTTTGCAGATTTGCTAAAGACATATTAGAGACTACTTTGACATAAGAAAACATATTGTCTTATTAAAACATTGTTAAAAAGAAGAGTTTCACAAAGAATAGGAGAGCATTATGATTCAGTAGTAGTTTTCAAACTTACCCCTCAACAAATGGGATAGTAATGATATCACTAGGCCCTTAAAGAAAAGGTTATAATTTAGAACTCTTCTGTTGATTCAGACTTTTCTCCTCCCCAGCAAGCACTTACCTGGTTATTTGACAGTAATAGATAAAAAGGTATACTTCTTGTCTCCTTTCAATCAATAGAAACCAACAATACTTATAGGTTACTTTACTCTGATAAGCATTTGGAAAGTTCATATACTGGGTAGTCTCTAAGTTCATCCTTTTTTCTTACCTCCTTTTCTTTCTCTCCACCCTTATACTTGACTGTCCATTCTACTTTCTCCCCCTGACATTGTCTCAGTTATCTTAGACATTGAAGATGTAGAGATGAATAAGATGTAATTCCTGCTCTCAAGAAGTTCATATCAATTGTTTCATTCTAGCGTTCTTATTGAACTACTTTTTTGGGAGGCAGAATTATGAATTTCTCTTATCAGTTGAGTCGCTCAGTCGTGTCTGTGTCTTTGTGACCCTGTGGACTACAGCACACCAGGCTTCCCTGTCCATGACCAACTCCTGGAGCTTGCTCAAACTCATGTCCATCGAGTCGGTGATGCCATCCAGCCATTTCATCCTCTGTCGTCCCCTTCTCCTCCTGCCTTCAATCTTTTCCAGCATTAGAGTCTTTTCCAATGAGTCAGTTCTTCACATCAAGTGGCCAAAGTATTGGAGCTTCAGCTTCAGCATCAGTTCTTCCAATCAGTATTCAGAACTGATTTCCTTTAGAACTGACTGGTTTGATTTTCTTGCTGTCCAAGGGACTCTCAAAAGTCTTCTCCAACACCACAGTTCAAAAGCTTTGGTGCTTAGCTTTCTTTATGGTCCAACTCTCACATCCATACATGACCACTGGAAAAACCATAGCTTTGACTAGATGGACCTTTGTTGGCAAAGTGATTTCTCTGCTTTTTAACATGCTGTCTAGGTTGGTCATAGCTATTTTTCCAAGGAGCAAGTGTCTTTTAATTTCATGGCTGCAGTCACCATCTGCAGTGATTTTGGAGCCCCCCCAAAATAAAGTCTGACACTCTTTCCGTTGTTTCCTCATCTATTTGCCATGAAGTTATGGAACTGGATGCCATGATCTTAGTTTTTTGAATATTGAGTTTTAAGCCAGCTTTTTCACTCTCCTCTTTCACTTTGATCAAGAGGCTCTTTAGTTCCTCTTCACTTTGTGCCATAAGGGTGGTGTCATCTGCATACCTGAGGTTATTGATATTTCTTCTGGCAATCTTGATTCCTTCTTGTGCTTCATCTAGCCCGGCATTTTGCATGATGTATTCTGCATAAAAGTTAAATAAGAAGGATGACAAAATACAGCCTTGACATAATCCTTTTGCAATTTGGAATCAGTTCGTTGTTCCATGTTCAGTTCTAATTGTTGTTTCTTGACCTGCATATAGACTTTTCAGGAGGCAGGTAAGGTGGTCTGGTATTCCTATCTCTTGAAGAATTTTTCACAGTTTGTTGTGATCTACACAGTCAAAGGCTTTGGCATAGTCAATAAAGTAGAAGTAGGGGGTTTTTTTGAACTCTCTTGCTTTTTCAGTGATCCAAAGGATGTTGGCAATTTGCTGTCTGATTCCTCTCCTTTTTCTAAATCCAGCTTGAACACCTGGAAGTTCACAGTTCACGTATTTCTGAAGCCTGGCTTGGAGCATTTTGAGCATTACTTTGCTCACGTGTGAGATGAGTGCAATTGTGCAGTAGTTTGAACATTCTTTGCCATTGCCTTTCTTTGGGATTGGAATAAAAACTGACTTTTTCCAGTCCTGTGGCCACTGTTGAGTTTTGCAAATTTCTCTATAGTCTCATTATTTTTCATTTCAGCTTTTTAACTTTATTAAGCACCCAGAGTGTTCTAGGCACTCTCCTAGAGGGTGCTAAGCTAGGTAAAACTAATTGCTTAGTCCCTTGTAAGGAGACAGGTAAATAGATTTCAGAACAGTTTGATTGTGCTATGTATCTGCTCAGTTATCACAGTGAGGTGGTTTTTGATAGGTTTAAAATATACACATTTTCTTTAATGGCAGAAATTAACCTCTTTTGAGACATTTATATAAAAAAAGAGACATACTCCTATCAGAAGTAAAGTTTCCTTGTCTTCAGTCATTCCTCAAGGAGGTTGCAGAGGTACCTCTGAAAAGTGAGTGTGCCGGGTCTGAGAAACCAAATCTTTGATATTTCATCAGACTCTTTTTCCCCCCACCATACTTTTATGTTTGTGGGTTGCGTCACTACCATTCTAGAAAACCTACATTGCAATTTATGTGCTTGTTTCAAAGAGAATGTTGACAAACATTGGGTTTCCCCACTGCTGAAATCAAACTCTTGTCTGCAAGGCCAGGTTCTCATTCCACCATAGAAAACAGGCTGACTAGTCTGCCGCCTATCTGAACTAGCCTCCTGGAAATGCCTTTACTTTGACTGAATGAGGATAAACAGAGTGCTTTGAAAGCACAGAGGATGAGTGTCTAACCTGGGTAAAAGAGGCAGAATTAATCAGTCAGGAACGTGTGGAGGGTGATAAACTTCTTGAAGAGTGTTTGCCATGCCTGTATTCCATATTTAGTTTTCTAGTTTTCTCTGTTAAGGCAGAGTAGTAATAACTAAAGAGTTTTAAGCCCTCTTTTTATAGACCTCATTTGCCTTTCTAAAATATAAGGACATTTTCCTCCATTATTATAATACTGTTTCCCACGTTAAAAAAACACTAATTCTTAATTACGTAATACCTCGTCCATGTTCAGATTTCTCTTTATCCTTAGAAATATCTTGTTCACACCAGGATCCAGTTAGGAACTATTTGTTGTATTTGGTTATATTTAAGTCTTTTCTTCTCTTTTTGAATAGACTTTAATGTTTAGCCTTATGTCTTTTTTGTGCTAAAGCTTAACCCACTGCCTTTATTTATTCATCACATTGACTTGCTAAGGAGACATGACTTTTCTTTTGGTTTTTGTCTGATTGCCATTTTTTAGTATTGTTCATACTGTTCTCTGTATGTTTCGTGATCTAGATATTAGATATACAGGTTTTTTTGCTTGTTTTTAAACTTTTTATTTTATATTGGTGTATAGTTGACTAACAGTGTTATGTTAGTCTCCAGTGTACAGAAAAGTAATTTGGTTATACATTTACATGTATCTACTCTTCTTCAAATTCTTTTCCAATTTAGTTGTTATAGCTTATTGAGCAGTTTCAGTGCTTTCTTCTCAGTTACCCATTTTATTTTTAAAAATTAAATTAAAAAAAATTTATTTGGCTGCAGCCGACCTTAGTTGTGGCGTCTCTTGGCCAGGGATCAAACGTGGGTCCTCTGCCTCGGGAGCTGGGCTTTAGCCTCCGAACCGCCAGGGAGTCCCTTCCGTTGTCCATTTTAAATTCAGCAGCATAGACACCGATTCCAAACTCCCTAACTACCCCTCCCCAGCCCACCCTCCCCTGATAACCATAGATATTTATATACACACACACACACACAAATGAACTTATTACAGAACAGAAATAGACTCATAGACTTAGAAAGCAAACTTATGGTTATATAGGTCCGATTCAGTTCAGGTTAGACATTTTTGGCACAAATACTTGGAAGGTGAAACAGTGTTGCATTTGTTATTTATTTATTTTTGCCTCTTTTTGTCTTCAATACCAACTATACTCAGTGATCCAACTATGATTCAACCTGTTGGTCGTCAGTCCTGGATTTGTTTACACAGCATTGGAGTGTTCTCTGTTCCTACCTTTTTCTTTTGGGGCTTTTCAGCTAGCCCTTTTTGCCTTGTCTTTGATATGTTCCCTTACCTGGTATATTCCATGGCATATCCCTTGCACTTCTTCCCTGAGTTCTGTCTTCAATATAAACAGTACCAGTTCCAAGAGATATTATTCTTATTTGACATATTACATTGCGGACTTCTTTTTTTTTGTAAACTAACCCCTTTTATTTCAGCCTGACCTCTCCTTTGGTCTCACAGGTGGCTCAGTGGTAAAGAGCCCACCTGCCATCTTCACTGGGGCGTTTCCTCTGGTCCCCTGAAGAGTGACGAGAGAAGCCCAGCTTAGTCTTGGGGCATTTGGGAATCATGGTTGATGGGGTGTCTGAAAATGGGATGAGGTTAGATGAAAGGTTACATGCACATAATGTTCCCTCAGAACGTGAACCCTTTGTCTGTTATTTCTAATGTCCCATGATGAATGGTCTTAGTGAATGCATTTTTTTTTTTTTGGGTAAAAACTGTAATGCGTGTTGACATAGTGAGGGAATTTGTGGAACTGGTGAGAGCTGGTAAGGAGAGAAGTAGGTCGAATATTGGATCATGTTCTTCTGGGAGGGGAAGAAGATATTCTGCTGTTATAATTTAAAAGCATAAGTAACTGGGATTTTTGACCTACTCTTTCCACTTTGCTGTTGATGTTAATACCTTATTAGAAGTAAAAAGACTTCCTTGTGTTGCTTTACTATATGAGCTACATTAGGAATAGGAAAAATGATCCAAAAAATCATCTATGATAAAGGCTTTTAACGATAGCAGAAACTATATTTTTTACATTTCTTGTCATGCATACTTTGGATCATGGTGTAGTTACCAGAAACTTTTCTATTTGGGAAAATTTCCTCAGTTACCATTAAGGAAATCTTTTCATGTTGAGAGTCTCAATATAAATACATGCTTTGCTGTGTTGCAGATATTTTTATTACCATTATAGCTCAGTTTGGAAATGGTTCTTATTTTACAAATTTTTGCTGATTTTCTCTTTGGGGGAAATCATGTCTTGTACAAAGAAGACAGATATTGGTAATGTGGAGACTAATCTTTTGCATGTCTCTTACTAAGCGAAAGATTGTCTCTTTTGGAAGTAATATTTTAAGTTTTGTTTCATTTTTTACCATTTTGTGCAATCAGGGTATGTCTTTCAGTTAACTGATGGTGTAATGGTTAGTTAGTGAGGCTTTCCTTTCTTAGCTGTACCTGAAGTAACACTGAGCCTTTAACAATTAGTGAGATCTTGACCTTGATGAAATATAGCAGTTCACAATTCAGATTACTTATGGTCTAGCCACAGAAACGTGTTGAGGTTGGTAGGCTGTGAAGTAGCACTGAGGAAGGTAGAGATGCAGTGTTTGTTCTCTGCCCCCCTCTCGCTCTTTAAGGCATTGTCATGTCTCCCTCCGTCTCAGTCTTGCCAACCCATCAGAGGCCGTAAGGCCTTTAACGCAGACCTGATGAACGCTCACAGTGTGTAGACCTGAGGGGAGCCATCATCGGAAGCTACTGTCCCGCCCGCTCACATCCAGCCCTCTGCCCTCCCCTCCATCTGAGTTCCCCTTCAGAGCTCACCTTTTCCCGTTAGCTTTCATCTCTGACCTCTAATGGTTTCCTCATGCTCTTCTCTTCCTCCCTTGTCTGTTGTCAGTTAGTCTTTTTTAGTCATTTGCTCATTTTTTAAAAAACTTTTAAGGCTTTTGGGGGAGAAGTTTTAGATTTAAAGAAGAGTGGAAAGTCAAGAAAGCACCCATGTTTCTACCCCAACCAAGTTTCCCCTATTATTAACATCATGAACTAATGTGAAACCTTTGTTATAATAGATAAGCCAATATTCATACATTATTATTAAAGTCCAAAAATTACATTAGGTTTACTCTTTGTGTTGTGCATTCTTTAGGTTTGGACAAATGTACAGTATATGTATTTATTATAATAGTATCATAGAGAATAGTTTCACTGCCCTAAAAATCCCCCATGCATTACTTATTCATCTCTTCCTTTTCCTTCTTCCTACAGCCTCTAGCAATCGCTGTTTTATTTTTTTCTCCTCTCCATACTTTTGCCTTTTCCAGAATGTCATGTAGGTGGAATCATAGAATACCTTGTCTCTTTCGCTTAGCAATATTTTCTTAAGGTTCTTCCATGTCCCTTTTCTTTGGCTTGCTAGCACAGTTTTTTTTGTTTGTTTGTTTTGTTTATTTTAGTTGCTGAATAGTATTCCATTGTGTGAATGTACTACAGTTTGTTTATCCTTTTACCTGTTGAAGAATAAGCTTCCAAATTTTGGCAATTATAAATAACAAATTAACTACTTATGAAACACAAATATGATCTAAAGTACTTTAAGTCAAGTAAAGAAAAAGTTGAACTAATTCAGTATCTTGGGCCTTAAAAAATAGCTCTTCTACCTTTGTATCAAAAATTTCTAATTGAGTGGTCAGCTCCTAACAGTACTCAAGAGGTATGTGTGGAGTGATTGAATATGAAAAAGGTAAGGAAGTATGGAAGAGAAGAAAGAGGCTAAAGACTATATCATATAATATTCAGATAATTTTTGGAAATGAGATTGTCTAGAAATTCAGCTGGAAATTTGAATGGGCCCTAAGAAGTTCAGGGCTCTGAATTCAACTGTTAATTTGAGAACACTCCAGAGCAAAAGTATCATCAAGCTGGGCCAGAGATGAATAAACATTTCTCTGTTTTAAGTGCTACATGCTAAATATTTTAGGGAAAATAGCAGTGAATGAAACCATTCCCTCTGTTTATATAGGGCATACATGAATGTGGAAAAAATAACTAGGAAGGAGAAAAATGCGAGTTAGGTTATGGTGAATGCTCTAAGAGTTTTAAAGAAGGATATTATTTTAGCTGTGGTGAGTCAAGAAGCTTTTATGGAAGTCTTGCCTTTTGAGTTTTACCTTTAAAACAGTTGAGTTGAATTTGTGGATACAGGAGAGAAACAGCATTCTAGGAAGCAATTTATGTTTGTTGAGAAGAATTTGAGATAGAATATAAAAGCCAAAGAGGTGATTAGGGTCAAAGTATAGAAAGCCATTAATACCAGAGTATGCAGACAATTTTTATTAGTTAAGTAAAAATAGGGAATAATTTTCTGGGGCATGAATATTGTTTATAAAGTATTTTAGAATTAATTTTATATCCTTAAAATTTATATACTTTATGATATATACTTATTATTATAGCTTTCAGCTCTATCACAAGCCAGAATATTTCCCTGAAATGTCATATACAAAAAGAAGCCTTATGTAAGTTGACTGTCAGTTTTGTACCCTGCCTCAGCATTGTAAAGATGTTCTACTGTAATTATAAGCAGTATTTACTAAAATAGCTTATGAATTTATAACCTTACTGATATGCTGAGATTTTGTTGTTCTTTAAATGAACTTTTAATATACTTAGCTTTCTCCCATTTTAAATTAAGCTAATTTGTTTTTGCAAACAATGTAATTGCTTTTTTTGTTGCAGAACTGTGGCTGCTGAAGTCAGGAAGCAGATCTCCGGACAGTATAGTGGCTCTCCCCAACTGCTCAAAAACCTCAACATTGTTGGCAATATATCCCATCATACCACAGTAAGTAATGTGTTTAAAATATGGTATGTTACTGTTACATTCTGACTAGGCCATGAAAAATAGTGTAAAGGTAAGAGCCAGGGCTTGACTGTGTGCATCACAGCAAACTGTGGGAAATTCTTCAAGAGATGGGAATACCAGACCTCCTGACCTGCCTCCTGAGAAATCTGTATGCAGGTCAAGAAGCAACAGTTAGAACTGGACATGAAACAACAGACTGGTTCCAAATCGGGAACGGAGTACGTCAAGGCTGTATACTGTCACCCTGCTTATTTAACTTATATGCAAAATACATCATTCGAAATGCCACGCTGGAGAAAGCACAAGCTGGAATCAAGATTGCCGGGAGAAATATCAGTAACCTCAGATATGCAGACGACACCACCTTTATGGCAGAAAATGAAGAGGAACTAAAGAGCCTCTTGGTGAAAGTGAAAGAGGAGAGTGAAAAAGCAGGCTTAAAACTCAACATTCAAAAAACTTAAGATCAGGGCATCTGGTCACATCACTGCATGGCAAATAGTTGGAGAAACAATGGAAACAGTGAAAGACACTATTGTCTTGGGCTCCAAAGTCTCTGCAGAGGGTGACTGCACCCATGAAATTAAAAGATGCTTGCTCCTTGGAAGAAAAGCTATGACCAACCTAGACGGAGGAGGAGAAGGGGATAGTAGAGGATGAGATGGTTGGACGGCATCACCCACTCAATGGACATGAGTTTGAGCAGGCTCTGGTAGTTGGTGAAGGACGAGGGGTGGGGGGGGTGGGGGTGCTGCAGTCCATGGGTCACAGAGTTGGACACGACTGAGCAACTGGACTGAACTGCAGAGCCAGGAGATTGGGCTCCATCACTAGCATCACCAACAACCTTATTCATTATTCCCCTACTTTTTTTCTGAAATTTGAGTCAGGGGAGTATTGGGAGGTGTTACAGAAGTGATGATTTCCTAATCAGCTCCAAAACTTTATACTCCGAATTTAATCAACCCTAGAATTTTATAAATAGAACTTCTCAGACCCATGGTGGATTCATACATGAAAATTCGGGAATCTTTGCTAGAAATAATAGGTACTGAAAGTAGTGAAAGTAAGTCATTCGGTTGTGTCTGACTCTTTGTGACCCCCTGCCAGGCTTCTCTGTCCACAGAGTTCTTCAGGCAAGAAGGCTGGAGTGGGTAGCCTTTCCCTTCTCCAGGGGATCTTCCCAACCCAGGGATCAAACCTGCATCTCCCACATTGCGGGCAGATTCTATACTATCTGAGCCACCAGGGAAGCCCCAGTAGATACTGAAGTAAATATTATATAATTGTGTAGATTCATAGTATTATCTATTTCCTTCAACAGAAAGGAATATATAGTTTTGAATTATTGCTGTAAGCCAGGAGCTGTGTCAGAGATATAGATATATGTTTTTTTATTCAAGAGACTGGCATGAGGATAATCAATTTTAATAAAAAAACCCCGATATTTAGTTGTAATAGGAATATGATTTAAAAACATGCTCTGTTTGTCAAAAACTGAAAAAGTAGTTAAGAGTGAGTTGGGTAAAGTTATATTAACACTTTGTTTTTATCTGTGAAATAGTACCAGTTATTGAACAAACATGGTATGCCAGAGCATAGTGGCTTGTAGTGACATGGTTATAATGTTTGTTATTAAATTTTAAGATATGAAGTTTACTTTTAACAACAGTAACATACTGATTGGAGAAAGTTTATAATATATAGATTTCGGCATGATTTCAGTATGCACGGAGATGGTCCTTCTCATACCCTCTTGAGTGTCTTGAACTCCTGTGTTGTGTGTTACACCTTCAGTGTTCATTTCCTTAGTCACCCCTGGATTTGGTCATTATGAATAACAGTAAGCCTTATGTAATTTCAGTTCCACAATTCCACAATAAGAATTGCTTCTTCTCTCTCTTGCTCTCTTATTCTGGTGTTCTGACTTCAACTGTACCTCAGTTCCACTGGGATCTAGAATCCATGAACCTGCTAACATTTTTAGGCCTCTCACTCCTTGATGTGCTTTCTTTCCTCTCCTTACAAACAAATTATTTGCTGAAATTTATAATTAGTCTTTTTCATATACCATTCATTTCCTTAACTTCTCATGTCACTGGCACTACCTCAGCGCTGTTTAAATCCAACCTTCTGGTTACTTCATGTCAGCACTCATGCAGCTGGGTATGGCTGGAGAAAAATACACAGGTCTCACCGACTAGTCTCACTACATATATGACCACTAATGCATGAAGACTTCTACATTGCTTAAACTAAAAGTATTTTATTTTCCTAGTCTGTTCATTCTCTTGCTGTTTTCAGTTCAGTTCAGTTGCTCAGTCGTGTCCGACTCTTGGACCCCATGAACCACAGCACGCCAGGCCTCTCTGTCCATCACCAACTCCCGAAGTTGACCCAAACTCATGTCCATTGAGTTGGTGATGTCATCTAACCATCTCATCCTCTGTCGTCCCCTTCTCCTCCTGCCTTCAATCTTTCACAGTATCAGGGTCTTTTCAAATGAGTCGGTTCTTTGCATCAGGTGGCCAAAGTATTGGAGTTTCAGCTTCAACAACATCAGTCCTTCCAATGAACACCCAGGACTGATCTCCTTTAGGATGGACTGGTTGGATCTCCTTGCAGTCCAGGGACTCTCAAGAGTCTTCTCCAACACCACAGTTCAAAACCATCAATTCTTTGGTGCTCAGCTTTCTTTACAGTCCAACTCTCACATCCATGCATGACTACTGGGAAAAACCATAGCCCTGCCTAGATGAACCTTTGTTGACAAAGTAATGTTTCTGCTTTTTAATATGCTGTCTAGGTTTGTCATAATTTTACTTCCAAGGAATAAGTGTCTTTTAATTTCATGGCTGCAGTCACCATCTGCAGTGATTTTGGAGCCCAGAAAAATAGTCAGCCACTGTTTCCCCATCTATTTGCCATGAGGTGATGGGACCGGATGCCATGATCTTAGTTTTCTGAATGTTGAGCTTTAAGCCAACATTTTTCACTCTCCTCTTTTACTTTCATCAAGAGGCTCTTTAGTTCTTCAGTCTCTGCCGTAAGGGTGGTGTCATCTGCTTATCTGAGGTTATTGATATTTTCCTGCTGTTTTAGTTGACTCATTTCATGCCTCCTACTCTTCTCTTAAAATCCTAATTGCTCTTCTCTATTTTCAGTCTTAGAATGACTTGGCTTCCTGTTTCACTGAAAAAATTGAAGCAGTCAGGGATATCCACATACTCCTACCACCATATTTATTCAGCTTTTATCATCTGTACCCGTATTTTCTGTCTGTTCACCGGTTAATTTAGATAAACCGCTAGTGAACTAGATCCTAACTTCTCTGTTACTAACATACAGTACTTTAGTAATTCTCCCTGCTCTTTATGTATTACTTTTCCTCTCTATTTACTGGATCCTTACATTCCCATCAGTCTATAGACATGGAGGTGTGCTGTTAGGTGTCCCATTTAAAAGAATTATTTTTTTGCCCCACTTTTCCATCAGTCTCTGCAACAGAATTCCTTCAAAGGGTTGTCAGAGCTTGCTGACTTCAATTTCTCTTCTTATATTCTCTCTAGAAAGGTCTCTTTAAGTTATGGGAATCTTCAAACGCAGACAGAAGTAGAAGACAAGTAAAAACACTGACATTTTCTTATTTAGCCACCATGCTGTTATCACAGTTAACAAAACGGACAGCCTGTTATTCTCTGGTGTCATCTCATATCCGGTGCAGGTTAAATTTTCTCAATTATTGCACTTATCTTCTGTAGTTGATTTATTCAATCAGGATCAAACAAAATCCACAGATGGTATTTGGTCTTAGATCAGTTGCAATTGAAAAAAGAGGGTAGTTTCTCCTCCCTCTTTTTTTTTTTTAATTGAGATATGGCTGATTTATAATACTAAATAAGTTTCATGTGTATAACACCGTGTTTCACTGTCTTTAATGGTTGTGCTATTTATGGCTATTATAAACATTGACTCTGTTCCCTGTGCTGTATAGTATATTCTTCCAGCTTATTTATTTTATAATAGTAATTGATTTCTTTTTGGCTGGGTCTTTGTTGCTGTGTGGGTGTTTCTCTTGAGCCCGGGCTGCTCTGTAGCTACAGTGCCCAGGCTTCTTGTTGCCGTGGCTTTTTGTTGCCAGACGTGGCCTCGTGGGTGTCTGGGCTTCAGTAGTTGCGGCATGTGGGCCAGGGGTTGTACCTCCTGTGCTCTGGAGAAGTGGCTCAAGTGGGTGTGGTGCACAGGCTTAGTTGCTTTGCAGCACGTGGCATCTTCCAGATCAGGGATTGAACACATGTCTTCTGCATTGGTAGGCAGATTCTTTACCATTGGGCCACCAGCGTAGCCTTGTAATACTAATTTTACTTCTTAATCTCCTACCCTTTTCTTGGTTCTGTTTCCCCATCAGTAATCACTGGTTTATTCTCTGTATCTGTCTCTCTCTTTTTTTTTTTTGCTATTGTTGTATTCTCTAGTTTGTTTTATTTTATAGATTCCACATATGAGTGATATTGTAAAATATTTGTGTTTTTCTGTCTGATGTATTTCACTAAGTATAATATCCTCCAAGCATTAGACCACCATATGTTGCTCATATGTGGTCTAATATTCTGCAAGGGTGCCAAGAGCATCCAGTGGGGAAACGATAGTCTGTTTGATAAATGGTGCTGAGAAAGCTTAACTAGACACATGCAGAGCAGGAAGTTGGTCCCCTGTCTTATACCACTCACAGAATTAACTTGAAATGGATCAAAGTTTAAACAGAAGAGGTAGTGTAAAACTCCTAGAAGAAAATGTAGAGAAAAAACTCCTTGATTTTGATCTTGGAAATGATTTTTTTGAATATAATGCCAAAAGCACAAACACCAAGAGCAGAAGGCAACAAACTGGGGCTGTGTCAGACTTAAACACTTTCATACAGCTGAATAAACAGTTAACGAAGGCATCCTATGAGAGTTCCAGGAAAATGTCTCCTGCTTCATTGACTATGCTAAAGCCTTTGACTGTGTGGATCACAACAAACTGTGGAAAATTCTTCAAGAGACAGGAATACCAGACCACCTTACCTGCCACCTATGAAATCTGTATGCAGGTCAGGAAACAACAGTACTGGACATGAAACAGCGGACTGGTTCCACATTGGGAAAGGAATACGTCAAGTCTCTATATTGTCACCTGCTTGTTGAACTTATATGCAGAGTACATTGTGTGAAACACCAAGCTGGGTGAAGCACAAGCTGGAATCAAGGTTGCCAGGAGAAATAGCAATAACCTCAAATATGCAGATAACACCACCTTAGTGAAGAGGAACTAAAGAGCTTCTTGATGAATGTGAAAGAGGAGAGGGAAAAAGCTGGCTTAAAACTCAACATTCAAAAAACAAAGATCATGGCATCCGGTCCTATCACTTTATGGCAAATAGATGGGGAAACAATGGAAACAGTGAAAGACACTATTTTCTTGGGCTCCAAAATCACAGCAGATGGTGATTGCAGTCATGAAATTGAAAGATGCTTGCCCCTTGGAAGAAAAGCTATGGCCAACCTAGACAGCATATTAAAAAGCAGAGGCATTACTTTGCCAACAAAGGTCTGTGTAGTCAAAGTTATGGTTTTTTCCAGTAGTCATGTATGCATGTGAGAGTTGGACTATAAAGAAGGCTGAACGCCGAAGAATTGGTGCTTTTGAACTGTGGTGTTGGAGAAGACTCTTGAGAGTCCCTTGCACAGCAAGGAGATCAGACCAGTCAATCCTAAAGAAAATCAACACTCACTCTTCATTGGAAGGACTGATGCTGAAGCTGAAGCTCCAATACTTTAGCTGCCTGATGTGAAGAGCTGACTCATTAGAAAAGGCACTGATGCTGGGAGAGATTGAAGACAGGAGTAGAAGGGGACAACAGAGGACAAGATGCTTGGATGATATCACTGACTCAGTGGACACGAATTTGAGCAGGATCTGGGAAATAGTGAAGGACAGGGAATCCTGGAGTGCTGCAGTCCATGGGGTCTCAAGGAGTCAGGCATAACTGAGGGACTGAATAACAATAATAGTGGGAGCCAAGTTTTGCAAAATATATTTCAGATAAGGGGGGGTAATATCCAAAATATATAAAGAGCTCATGCAACTTAATAGCAAAAAGGCAATCCAATTAAAAATGAGCAGAAGAACTAAATGGACATTTTTTCCAAAGAAGTCATCCAGGGGACCTGCAGATACATGAAAAGGTGCTCGACATCACTAATCATAAAGAAATGGAAATTAAAAGCATGATGAGGATATCCCTCATACCTGTTAAAATGGTTATCATCAAGAAGTGACAAGGTTGATGATGACCAATCTTGATGTTATCATCAACAAATGATAGTAAATGCTGTCAAGGATATGGAGAAAAGGGAACCTTTGAGCACTGTTGGTGGGAATGTAAAGTGGTATAGCCACTGGAGAAAACAGTATGGAGGTTCCTCAAAGAGCCATATGATCCAGCAGTTCCACTTTTGGGTATTTATCTAAAGAAATGAAAACACTAATTCAAGAGGGTACACCCCAGTGTTCATAGCAACATTACTAACAATAGCCAATATATAGAAGCAACCTGAATGTCCATTAACAAATGAATGGATAAAGAAGATGTAATGTAGCTATACAGTAAAATACTGTTTCCTCCCCCAACTGTTAAGTTTGTTTTTGTGCCATTGACTTGTTGAGGAAATTGGATTAGTTGTCTTACAGTTTCCTGCCTTTTGGATCTTATGCATACTTCCTTGTAGACTTGTTTTTTCTGTCTTCTGTATTTCGTGTAACTGATTAGATTCTGATTCAACTTTTTTGAAATTTCTTCCTTGTATACTTGTTTTCCTATCTTCTGTATTTTATGTGTATGATTAGATTCTGTTTCAATTTTTTAATGGCTTTAAATTGAGATTTATTTCACGTAACCATACAGTTCACCCATTTAATTTATGAGTCAGTGGATTTAATATCTTCACAGATATGTGCAACCATCATAATGGTCAATTTAAAACATTTTCATTGCCTCAAAAAGAAATCTTTGGCTAGCATCATTTAATTAACCCCCCTTCCCTGTAGCCCAAAACAACCACTAATCAGATACAAGAATTTTGATGGTATACCCGAAGAGTTTGAAAGAGATCTGAACGCTAAGCACGTCGGTCACGATTCCAATACAGTGGTTGTTGAAGTAAGACAGTGTCTCTCGTCGCCTGGAAGAGACTCCAGTGCTTCACTGATGCTTCTTGTCACCCTTTAACCCTGCTTACTGTCTAGTCACTTTTATTATAAAATCATTTTTCAGTCTCCTCCCTTGGATCTGTAAATACAGAGTTTTGGAGTCTTGCAAAATAACATATAGTTGTAAGCATCTTATCACTGCATCCGAAAACTAGCCCAGGCAGTTGTCTCTGACGGGAGGCAGGGAGAGGAGCAAACATATACTTATTTCCTTGTTCCACGTCTAGCTAACAGTACACCTAGAAAACCAGTGACTTTGGTAAACAAGATCATTTATCTTCTCTGTCATTTAGTGTTTAGAGTCTCTTCAATGAGTAGTGCTAGGGAAATTGGACAGCTACATGCAAAAGAATGAAGTCAGAATACTTCCTAACACCATACACAAAGATAAACTCAGAGTGGATCAAAGACCTAAATATAAACCTCTGCCTACTTCTATATTCTGAAGATATTCTGTTTTCTTCTAGCAGCTTTGTAGTTTTAGCATTTATGTTTGTATCTATGATCCATCTCAGTTTAGTTTTTGTACGTGTTGTGATGTAAGGACTGAGGTTCATTCTCCCCCCATATACTTATCCAACTTTTCCAGCAACAGTAATTGAAAAAGATTTCCCTTTCCTTGATAAATTGCTTCTTTGCTTCTACAAAGAATGCCATGATAGTGTATTTATGTACTTGATGAAATAGTGAGACAGAATGCTTATGAGAGAAAACCATGAATTTTAGACTTTGAAGACTCAGTTTGAAATTTTGCTCCATCAATTTGTGGCTGTTATTTCCAGAAGTTAACTTCTTTGACCACAATTGCCTTTATTCGTAGAACTGAGATAGTAATTATCTCTAACTTACAGGATTTGGGGGAGGTTTAGATGAGAAAACACAGAAAGATAATGACAATAATTATTACTATCTTTTGAGTGTTTATGATGTTATAGTTACTCAGTATTTTACTTAATATCTTTAAAATGTTGTTTTAACAACTCTGTTTAGTTGTTCAGTCCAGAGAAGTTTAGATTAAAGCACCTTCGTTGTAGTACTGTGAACTTGCATGGTAGCAAGTTGCAGTACTTTTTACCCAATTGAATATCTTGAAAAATAACATATTTTCATTGATCTACCATTGCACATTTTTATGTTAATATATGAAAAGATAAGATCCTTTAAAGTTTTACCTGAATAATTTTTCTTGAATTAGACAAGAAGTAGAATACCTTATCAAAAAACTTATTTCAGCTTGCCTAAGGGATGCCACAAATACTCTGTTATTGCTCATAACACGTTTAATATGGTCTGTGTTAGTTTCTTTGGGTGCTGTAACAAATTACCACAAGCTAGGTGGCTTGAAACAACAGAAATGTACTCTCTCATAGTGCTGGAGTCCAGAAGTTTCAAGTCATTATCAGTGGGTAAAAATCAGAGTATTGGCAAGGTCACATTTTCTTCAGAGGCTCCTTTTAGTAGCTTTTTTGCTTCTTCCAGATTCTGATGGCTGCTTGTGGCTATATCACTTCTATCATTAAGGCGAGAATCTTCAAATACCTCTTTTCTGTTTCTTCATACAGTTGTCCCCTTGGTGTGGCCCGTGTCTCCCTCTGTCTTCGTACAAGGATATATATGGTTGCATTTTGGACCCACTCAGATAATCCAGGGTCATGTCCCTATTTTAAGATCCTGAATGGTATCTTCAGTGTTTTACTTTGTATTTTATTTGTCTACTTATCTTGGCATTTAAGGTCCATGGATTGGGATGTGACGATCTTTTGGAGGGCCATTTTTCAGCCTACCACAGTATATGTTTTTACTAGGGTAATCAGCAGAAACAATAAAGACACCATTAAGAAATTTAGAAATGAAAATTGCAAATTTTAAAAAAGAATTCCTTCAATGAGCATTTTGTCACTGTAAAGTATTATAAACCTGTTAATTATCTTACTGTTTTTATGTGAGAGTTAGGGCAAAATCGAAGCAAGAAGATCAAAAGAGAGTTTGACCCAAGCACAGAGAACTATAGAAAGGCCAACACCTGTGATTTCTTTAGCACATCTGGCTGAATATCTATCTGTTGACATTTTAGAGATAACTGGAGAAAAATAAATTTTTTAAAATAATAAATCTCCTTTGTTTAAAGTTTTAAAATTCTTGTATCTGTCTGTTCCTTTCTACCCACCTCTCTCACCCACCCCTCTTTGTAAAGGTGCCGCTTACTGAAGCAGTGGACCCAGTGGATTTGGAAGATTACCTTCTTACTCATCCTTTAGCTGTGGATTCTGGACCTTTAAGGGATTTGGTTGAATTCCCTCCAGATGATATTGAAGTGGTTTATAGTCCTAGGGACTGTAGAACTCTTGTTTCAGCTGTACCTGAAGAAAGGTAAGGAGATATCTACCTATTTCTGGTTTTAGTGTAACTATAAAACAACTGCCTTCCATTATTTTACTCAGATTCTGCTTCTTAGTGGTGGTATTCAACAAGAATGCAGCAGCAAAATTCATAAACATCAGTGCTTTCCTGTCTAAATTATAAATATATTTTCTTTTTTAAAACAGTGAAATGGATCCACATGTTAGAGATTGTATTAGAAGTTATACAGAAGACTGGGCAATTGTCATCAGAAAGTAAGTTGTATATTCATTGTGATATTTAAAAATACTGAGCAGGATCTATAAATGTATTAAGGTAGGTTACTACTAATTATGCCAACTGAAAATTCATCTACAAATAGCTGAAAAAGTAATAGAAGAACCATTGCATATAGATATTTTCTCCTTAGAAGTTCCACACTTAACTGTTTCTTATTTTCCTTATAAAATAATACTTGATGGACATGAGTTTGACTAAGCTCTGGGAGTTGGTGATGGACAGGGAAGCCTGTCGTTCTGCGGTTCATGGGATTGCAAAGAGTTGGACATGAATGAGTGACTGAACTGAACTGGGGATAGTATTTCTGTATTATCACAGATCATTAATAATTACTAATAATATGTCATAACAATGAGTTGTATTATTTTTTGGGGAATCATGGGTAAATATTGATGAATAATTTATATTTGTCAAATGGATCCAATTTATTGAATTAAGTTAAATTTAACAGCTAGTTTTCTAGATCAGGCTGTTTGAAAGGTCTTGGCTGTTTATCAACCAGCTGACTATAGGTCCTTGACCTGTATATCCAGTCAGGTAAGTATTTGTAAAAATAATGTTTTACCACAAAATTTGCTCCTAGTGGATGGTGTTTGAAATATCAAGTCAGATTAAGAAATAAAGTAAAATTACTTCTCCTTTGCTAACTTGCATAGTGAAGAGGGTCTTTGTGCTGAGTGTTCTTGGCCTCATTCTGTTTTTCTAAAGGAACAAAAATTACTGAAGTAGTGGAAAATTCTGTTAAGACATTACAATTTTGAGAAATGAAGTTTTCTGTGCTAAATTGTACTAGCAACAGTGATGTGTTCATTGCTTATTGTGTTGCCCTTCTGTCTTATTTCACTGCGTTTAATATTGTGCCAAGTGTCACTCTTGGGGATTCTGCTGACATGCTTTTTAGTTTTAGTGTGACCTAATAAAAGCACAGTCTGCTACCCTTTATAAAGAAGAGCTGTTTTTATGAACTTACAATTTTGATAAGTATTTCAATAGCCAGATTTTACAGATTACTGAAGAAGACTGTCCCTCTGTCAGGTAACTCAAAAGTCTTTACATCTGCTTGTATGTTGGAAGCTTATAATCAGAAATGTTAGCAAAAAGAGATTAGTTGCAAAATATGTTAACCTCATGGAATCTGGAATCTGCTACTTAGCTGTAATCATGGGGTTGTTCACCTTGATTTAAGCCAAGAGGGTATGGTAGTTAACATTTATGGGTTTTTTTTTTGCTATATGCTGGGCATTTTATTGGGTACTTTACACTCATTTAAGATTCCAACAGATAAGGTAACTTAGGCTTAGAGTAGTTAAGTAATTTCTTTGAGATCCCATAGCCGAAAAGTGGGATCACTAGGATTAGAACCTAGGGGCGTCAGATTCTAATGCTTACATTTTTTTATGTTATACTAGATATTAGTTTTAGTGGTAAATGGAAGATGAAAGGGGTACTTTTGTTAGTCTAGAAGTTTTAAAGTATCCCTGAAATATAAAAGATAGGTGTGATTGGAAACAATAGAAAACGACAGAACAAAATAATCCAGGGAGAAGATGCATGCCCAAGGTTCCATAGAATGTTCGGCTCAGTGAATACAGGCAGTAGAAGCGTGGCCTGGGGTAAATGTTGGACATTTGGTTATTTTCAAACCTCCTATGCCTTTATGCATAGACGTGGGAGTAGAAGTATCCCTATTTTAAGAGCATGACTAGTGGGGGCTTGAGAACCCAGTGCTACCCTGGTGGCTCAGATGATAAAGAATCTGCCTGCAGTGTGGGAGACCTGGATTGGGAAGATCCCCTGGAGGAGGGCGTGAAACCCACTCTAGTATTCTTGCCTGGAGAATCCCCATGAACTGAGGAGCCCGGCAGGCTACAGTCCATGGGGTTGCAGAGAGTCGAACACGACTGACTAAGCACACCACAGAGCTCATAGTGTAGTGCCCAGGGTGGGCACACCTTGGAATAAGGAGAAGGAGCCTTCATACCCAGAAGACTGGCAGACTCTGCCTTGAAAGCACGAGGTGCCTCTTCTCCATAATCACTGGATGTGTGTTTGGCTAAGGAGATACAGTGTTTCCCAAACACATATGCACTTAAAAATTTAAAAATGAGCACTAGAACCTAGAATGGGCAGCTAGTTGGTGGGAACCAGTGCACTTGGGCCTCCAAGGTGGTGCAGTTGGTAAAGAAACTGCCTGCCATTGCAGGAGAGGCAAGGGATGTGGGGTTAATCCCTGGGTTGGGCAGGTCCCCTGGAATAGGGGATGGCAACCCACTACAGTATTGTTGCCTAGGAGACTCCATGGACATAGGAGCCTGGTGGGCTACAGTCTATCGGGGCTCAAAGAGTCAGACACGATTGAGCACATACAACCAATCTAAACCAAAGTGAACTTGAAAGAGAATTATCAAACCACAAATAAAAGAACTAGATTGAGGAAATAATTAATAGAACACAGATCAGGAACCATATGTGTAACTAATATCCTCAAAGAGATGTGAAAAGATACTGTAACCATATAAAAAAAATCAACTCGTTATCTATGGAAGTGAAAATTTTGTTCAATGAAAACAAGTTTTAAAACTCAGTGGATGGGTTTAATGGTGGAGTAGATGTGACTGAAAAGTGGAATAGTAAGTTATGAGATGAAACCAAAAAAATCCTTCTATAATTCAGCACAGAAGGGTAAAAGGATAGAAAGTACTTAATATTCATTCATTCATTCAAAACACTTATTGTGAGGCTGGTATGTGCCAGGCACGATACTAAGCAGTGATGATGCATCAGTCAACAAAACTAACCCCATGCCTTCATGGAGCCTGCGTTCTACTTGGCGTTGAGGGCAATAGACAATAAACAAACAGATAAATAGTTAATAGTTGTGGTGGAGGGAAGTCTTATAGAGAAAGAAGGTGATACGTGGGGTAGGGCAAGCCAAGCAGAGGTGCTTCTACTGTATGTAACTGATCCGAAGAGGCCTTTCTGATACGATGAATTTGAGCAAAGACTTAAAGGAAGTTCAGGAGTAAGCCGTCTGTATATCATGGGCAAGAGTGTATTCGACAGAGAAAGAGCAGTCCGTGCAATGTTTCCATATTGGAAGCATGCTAGGAATGTTTAACAAATACCAAATGATTGATGTGGCTGGAACAGAATAATTTGAAGGAGAGAATGCTAAGATACAAAGTCAAAGAAATGGTGGTGGATGGATGACCATGTAGAGCCTTATAGCAGCTAACTAGAGGAACAGAATGATAATCGGTAGAGCATTAATCATAAATCATGTCCTTCGTCTCAGTACTCTTGGATTTCATAACTATTGATTTTTTAGAACATAAAATTCAACAGTATTCTGGCTTATTAGAGTAGCTTAGATACAAAACTTCACAAATGAAGGTGCTTTCTCCCACTGTATCTCATTTTTATGAAAAACTACAAATACTATATGTATGTGTACATGCATATCTCTCTCTTAGGACTGTATACACACCTAGGAAAAGGTCCAGTCAGTTAATAATAGGCGTGTTCAACACTGATGATCTCTGAGTAGTAGAAACACAATGACTTTACTTTTACAAGTCTGTATTTTTAAATTTTCAGCAGCAAACATGGATTGGTTCTGTAAAGATAAAATATTTTTAAAGAAAACTTTTTCATATAGAAAAGCAACAGTAATATTCTGTCCTTTAAGGTAAATACAAATATTTCCATTGAGAACAAAAGGTGCAAAGACTAGAGAACAGCTCAGTATCTTTCAAAAATTATCTAGTAATGGTTTTGGCTATAAAGTTTATCTATTTGTCTTTAGTTAACAGGGTTTTTAGTTAATCAGGCTTGTGTTTGAATTCAGACTTTGTCACTTTACAAACACTTTTATACAAATTAAGGCAGTTTAAACTTTCATGAAATATTAGAACATCTGTAATACCTTTCGTGTTACTATATTTCATATCTTTATTTTGGTTCTTCCAGAGAAAACTTCTGTCTTTTATTCTGTGATTATGCTATGATATGAACGTCCTGTAGCTGCTATTTCAGTACCTTTAGCAACAAGACACAATGTGAATAATTCGTATTGAGTATGTTTATTTACTGTGTCATCAGTTGACTGATAAACCATAATTTCTTCTGGTAATTATAATTGTTTATACTTCAATTAAAATTTCCCCCAGTGTGACTATATGAGTATGGCACAGTACATGGTCTTGATTATAGTGTTTCTGATAATCTTAGATATTGGATTGTTTAGAAAAAAGCTTGTATTAATTTAAGAGTTCTTAGCCTAATATATATATATTATATAACAATATATGTTAAGAATATATATATACATACATACATATATACATATATATACACACACACACAATGGTGTAGATCTTGCTATTTTTCATTTCATAAGTCTGAAGCTTTAGGTTGCTTGAGATCTTTTATATATAATAAGATATGGCAAATTTTTTTGTTGGCTGTTTGGAACTTTATGGTTCAATGCTTTCTATATATTTTTGCCTTTTGAAAATTTACACTGTTAGGAATGTGGTTTATATTTTCTACTCTTTCATTTTATTTTTAACCTGGCTTCCCATCATTTCCTTTTACTGACCAGTTTTCTTAATTGAAAGTACAACTTAAATTACAGTATAGCCACAGGATTGTCATGAAAAGAAGGACATTATGATTTGCCTCTGGAAACTCATAATCTGCTGTCTAGTTGGATTAAAGGAACTTTGAATGGATGTTTTCTTAAACCTTTGGCTAAATGTTTACTGGGACTCCCCTGGTGGCTCAGATGTTAAGGAGTCTGCCTGTAATGCGGGAGACCCTGGTTCAATCCTTGGGTCAGGAAGATCCCCTGGAGAAGGAAATGGCAACCCACTCCAGTATTCTTGCCTAGAAAATCCAGTGAATGGAGGAGCCTGGCAGGCTACAGTCCATGGGGTCGCAAAGAGTCTGACACGACTGAGTGACTTCACTTCTTTTTCTTCTTCTTAAATGTTTAATACACTCAAAACTGCCAGAATATATTCTTGCTATGTAAAGAAATGGTATGGAGAAGAGTTAGCTTATTATATAATGATGATGAAAATGAAAAATTTTCAGAAAATTGATATTTACTTAACTATTTTATTTTGAATAGATATCATAAACTGGGAACAGGATTTAATCCTAATACATTAGATAAACAGAAAGAAAGGCAAAAAGGTTTGCCGAAGCAGGTGTTTGAATCTGATGAAGCTCCAGATGGCAACAGCTACCAGGATGAACAAGTAATACTTTTATTTTTAAATGACTATAAGGCATTCTTCTAAAATAGTTTATTTTTTATTCATTGATTAATGTATTTAATGTTTTGCACGGCAGGATGATCTTAAAAGACGTTCCATGTCAATAGATGATACTCCAAGGGGTAGCTGGGCTTGCAGTATTTTCGACTTGAAAAATTCACTTCCCGATGCTTTGCTTCCCAATTTACTTGATCGAACTCCAAATGAAGAAATAGACCGTCAGAATGATGACCAAAGGAAATCAAACCGTCACAAGGAACTCTTTGCCTTGCATCCATCACCAGATGAGGTATAGATACTTGGTATAAAGAAACAAAAGATTATAGAGATAGCTGTTTTGGGAGTATGAACTGTATATGTTAGTAGTTTTATGATAAATATAGGGAATAAAACAATGGAAATATAGCTATGCTGTTTGTAAATGAAATATAATTGAGCACACTTAGAATCTAATGACCTCTGTTTGAGGATAAGTAGGCCATTCTTTTCTCTGCTTACTTGTGAAGACTGAAAGTGGTAGGTTAATGAAATAAGTTCTTAAACATAAATTGTAAAGGCTTGAAACATGGTAAGCATGTTCATTTGGGTGTTGCTTGTCAATTTGTAGGAAGAGCCAATAGAACGACTTAGTGTTCCTGATGTGCCCAAAGAACATTTTGGTCAAAGACTTCTTGTAAAATGTTTATCACTCAAGTGAGTATTTTGTTTACTATATAACTTTTATTTTCTGGAATAATGTTTTGAGTACCAGTATAAAAAAATCCTAGTGGATTTTATACTTGTGTTTGTGTCCTTTCGAAAAGTGTTATTCTATACATGATTTTAAATGCTTCTGAGCATTTAGCCTTACCTGTGAAGCTGAACTTCAGAGCGCTTTTGGCTCACAGGTGAAGATGACTCTTTGCTTCAGTTATATAATTGTCTTAAAACTTGAAAAAACGTTCACTGAAATCTGTAGTATTTATCAGACTCTGTTCTTGGCTTGAGGGAATCAATAGTATCTTTTCCCTTAGAGTTGATTTTATAGTTGTTTCATGGTGTGTATTAAATCGCTTCAGTCATGTCCGATTCTTTGTGGTGCTGTGGATGGTATCCTGTGGGGCTCCTCTCTCCATGGGATTCTCCAAGCAGGAATACTGGCGCGGGTTGCCATGCTTCTCTTCAAGGGATCTTCCTCACCCAGGAATCAAATCCACGCCTCTTGTGTCTCCTGTGTTGGCAGGCCGGCTCTTTACCACTAGCGCCACCAGGGGGTGGACTTTTTTTTTTTAAAGGTTTTGAAGTAGTCTGTGCTAGTAGTTGGTTTAGACTGTGGAAGATATACATGGAAAAGTGTGTTCAAGGGAGATGGGTAGTGTAGATGGTATAGCACAGGTAGAGAGAAGTACAAGGGGTAGAGAGAATTTATTTTTGGAATGAGAATTTCTCTCGCACTGTGTATTTTATGTATATATTTAAAACTCATCTGGCAACCCACTCCAGTATCCTTGCCTGGAAAAGCCCATGGACGGAGGAGTCTGGTCGGCTATAGTCCATGGGGTTGCAGTCAGACACGACTGAGCGACTTCACTTTCACTTTCACTTTCTTCTCCTTCCTCAAGGTTTGAGATTGAAATTGAGCCCATTTTTGCAAGTTTGGCTTTATATGATGTGAAAGAAAAGAAAAAGGTAAGGTTATATAATTTGAACTGGTCTTTTGTCACAAACAGAGGTTCAGAAACCTGTTTCTAATTTTTTTTATAATGATTTTTTGAGACTATTATTAAACATGGATTTTTTAAAAAAGAAAATAGAACTGTGAGATATTATTCTCCTACTGTAAAATAGCTTAGTTGACTTATTTTTTGTTTCATTGAAAGAGTTCCAAAAGGAAGTAGCAGGGGCAACTTTCTTTTAGTGTAAGAGAGAGAAAAAATACAAGAAAATCATCTTAGGCAAATGATTTATAAAGAGTTAGATTGATGGTGACAGTGAAGTTTTGTTGATGTAATTTTTAAATTCTCACTAGCTATTATTAAAAGATCATTTATTTATATTTTAAATATTCTTGACTAAAATATTGCTCTTGGTTTTGCGGTTACATCTTTGTTACACTTAGGAGTTTTTCAGAGGCCTTATCATATAGCATTTTTAGTATTCTAAGCCTACCATGTGTAGAAAGTTGAAATGCCTTTAATGACTTCTGCTGTCAGCATAGTGTGGATTTCTGTAGTGGAATACTCTACTCCAGCGTCTTGTATTTACTAAATCCCATCTTCTGAAATGTTTAAGTTTTCAAAGACTCAACTTGGGGTAATTCATCTTAATAATAGTTTCTTTATATACTTTATCAGAAGTTAAATTTCTTACTAAAAGAGTATGGAATATGGTTCTTTAGAATATGTTTTTGCATTAATTTTTTTGCTTTGATTTAGATATGTAAAGATCTTTATATCTCTTCACTGAGAGTGAAATGTATGGTACATTGTATGTTAGTATAATTGTTTAATATCTGTAATATTTTAAGACTGAATATTTATGATTTTCGTGAGTGTTTATAAAATGTACAGGTTTTAAATTTGACATATGAATATGTTTTTTAGATTTCAGAAAACTTTTATTTTGACCTTAATTCTGAGCAGATGAAAGGGTTATTACGTCCACATGTACCTCCTGCTGCTATTACCACCCTGGCAAGATCAGCAATTTTTTCTATCACTTATCCTTCCCAAGATGTTTTTCTTGTAATAAAGGTGAGAATAATGTTAAAGATATTTGTTTATTTGTGTTATGTCTGTGTACTTGTCTGCCGGTCAATATCACAAGCTTTTTAAGGTCAAAGATTTTATCTTTGCCTATTTTTTCATGTTAATATGTTTTAACTTAATATTAGATGTGTACTATAGATGCTACCTAAATTTCTCTTGAGTGGGGAGCTTTATTAGAATTCTCTAAAGAAACAGATCAATAGGAGGAAGATACGTATACACATGGAGGATCGCTATGTTGTAGTCTTGAGAATCCGTCTTTGAGAAACTTTAGTCTTTGTTCCTGAGGTCTTCAACTAACTGGCTAAGGCCCACCCACATTATGAAGGGTAATCTGCTTTACTCAGTCTACTGATTTGAAAGTTAATCACCTCTAAAAAAAACACCTTCACAGCAACATCTTGACTGGTGTTTGATAACTTAGCTGTGTTGGCATATTAAATTAACTGTCTATGGTTATTTGGATATGGAGAGTTATACTGTGGTTTTATCATGCAGTTCCTAAATTATATAAATATTAAAATCTAAATCATTGAAATCATGGAGCATTATGCTTTGACTGTTAATCAATTTAAGGATTACAGATACTAAAATTTGAATATTACTAAGCTACCTAGCTTAGGATAACTTAATAATAATTTACCTTAACTTGACCTTGACTTGAGAGTTGCCTAAAATATATTCTTTAATCATTTTACCTTTATTTATATAAAATTATCATAAAAAGGTAATGAATTTTATAATAAGGTTATAAAGTAGCTTGTCATGAAATGAATTTTATTTACCCACAGGAATAATGTCCTAATTTGTAGATAGATTCCTATGAATTCAGGTTAAAATAAATCTTAGTTAAAATGAACAATTCTCCAAGCAAAGATTTAGCAGCAGTGGTCTTCAGAAACTCACTTATAAGTAAAGTTATAGATATTAAAATAATTGACAAACATGTATACACCATTATTTTACATGGGAAAATAGTAAGTTTTCATAAAATAGAACATATTTGAGGGAATGAACTAGAAAGATAACGATGATGATTGGAATACTGTCTGCTTGAAAATGAGATGATTCATACTATATGGTCCCAATTGTGTAAAATACATACACATATACCTAAACACACATAAATGTTTGTATATAAACAGAAAAAGACATTTGTGTAATTTCAAAAATATGAACAAGTTAAGATGTGTACAAATTTTAAAGAAATTGTCTTTACAAGTTTTCTTATATCACAGTCCAGCAGTATAATTTTGTTTTTTGAGAGAAAAATTCCCTTGGTCTATATATTAGTTAGTTATTGCTCTACAAGAACAAAAAGACAAAAATCTCAGTGGCATCCAAAAGTAAGCATTTTTTTAGCTCATGCATTAAGTTGTCTGGTGGTCAGCTGATGTAGGTTGTACTATGTTAGGTGCTTAGGCTCCTTCAAGTGTCTGTAGGTTGGCCAGTTGATTTACATACTTCATTCAGTTACATCACCAGCATCACAGGGAAGCCCAGTGATACCACTGAGCCACCAGGGAAGCCCAGTGATTAGTAAAAGGCTTCTCAGGTGGGTCAGTGATGAAGAATCCACCTGCCAATGCAGGCGATGTCAGTTCAGTCCCTGGGTCAGGAAGATGCCCCTGGAGAAGGAATTGGTAACCCATTCTAGTATTCTTGCCTGGGAAATCCCATGGACAGAGGAGCCTGGCAGGCTACAGTCCATGGAGTCACAGAAGAGTCAGGCATGACTTACCAACTAAACAACAACAGCAAACTGATTAGTGATGGTGAGTGTGTGTGTTATATGTTTCTTAGACATTTGTTTGGCTTCTTTGGAGAAATGTCTGTTCAAATCCTTTGCTCATTTAAAAATCAGGTTATTTGCTATTCTCTTGTTGAGTTGTAGGATCTCTTTATCTGTTTTGGATGTTCTTTATCAGTTATATGATTTACAAATATTTTCTCTCTCATCCTGTGAGTTGCTTTTTCACCCTGTTGATTGTATACAAAAGTTTTAAATTTTGGTGTAATCCAGTTTAATGATTTTTACTTTTGTTGCCTTTGCTTTCATTGTGTAAAATCCAAGAATATATTACTAAATCTAATTACATGAAGCTTTTCCTTTAATTTTTCTTCTAGGAGTTTTATAGTTTTAGGGTTTTTTTGGGGGGGGATCTTTGATCTGTTTTGAGTTAATTTTTGTATTTAATATAAGGGTTCAACTTTATTCTTTTGCTTTTAGGAATTCAGGTTTTTTTAAACACCATTTGTTGGAAAAACTGTTCTTTCCCCATTGAATAGTCTTGACATTCTTGTAGAAAATTATTTAACTCTTTACAGTTTTCAGATTACAAATCTTTCAGCGTTTTGGTTTATACCTCAGTACTTTATTCTTTTTGATATTATAAATGGAATTATTTTCTTAATTTCCTTTTTGAATTGCTTGTTAGGGTATAGAAATACAACTGATTTTTGTTCATTTTGTATCCTGAAACTGTGCTGAATTTATTTATTAGTTGTAATCATTTTTTTGTGGAATATTAGGATTTTCTCTGTAAAAGATCATGTTGTCTGTAAATAGAGATAATTCAAGTTCTTCCTTTTTTAATTTGAATGTTTTTGTTTCTTTTTTGGGCTTCCTTTTTCTTGTCACATTGCTCTGGCTCAGACTTCAAGTACTTTGTCAAATAGAATTGGCAAAAGTTACTATTCTTACCCTATTCCTGATGCTAAAGGAAAAGCTTTCAGTTTTTCAACATTGAATAAGATGTTAGATGTGGGCTTTTCATAGATGGGCTCATATTGGGGTGGTTTTCTTCTTTTCCGAGTTTGTTAAATTTTTTTTTTTTATCATGAAAGAGTGTTGAATGTCCAGTTCTTTTTTCTGCAATAATTAACATGGTCATGTGGTTTTGTTCTGTTATTCTGTTAATATGATGTGTTACGTTGTTTGATTTTTGTATGTTGAACCATCCTTGCTTTCCAGGCTGATTGCTTTTATTTTTAAGCTTAATTAATCTTTCCTTTTTTTTTTGCCTTTGACAGCTAGAAAAAGTGCTGCAGCAAGGAGACATTGGAGAGTGTGCAGAACCGTATATGATTTTCAAAGAAGCAGATGCCACCAAGGTAGAATTTCATGCTTCTTATTCCCCCCACTTTCATAGTCATTAGCAGTCATTCTCCATTCCCCTCAGATCACCAAACCCAACCCTAAACAATCCCTAATCTCCAAAATTATAATCTGAGAGGATGCTATACTGAGCATATTAAATAATTTTGCTACTGATTCTACTACTAAAATTTTCTTTTCTTTTTCTGTTGGCCAGCTTGTCTTCTTTCTTCTTTATTTCCTTCGTCGTCCAGTTTGAGTCATGTGCTATGCTATTTTTTGACATCTCCCCCACCCCCAAACTAGTTGACTCTTAAATTTTTTTTTTTTCTTGGAGAGAAAGCAGTTCAGTTTAATTCCTAAATAATGAAAAATTTTCTGTATTTACAGAACAGTGATTTTTTTTTTCTTTGGCTATGCTTTGCAGTTTTTGGGATTCCCAGCCAAGAATGGGGTCCATGCCCCCTGCAGTGGATTTGTGGAATTTTTTTTTTTTTTTTTTACCAAACAGTGATTTTGATGAAACTTTTTCTAGCAAAGCAGATGTATTTTGGGTATTAGTCTAGTAGCAGATAATTAAGGAATATTGTAAAAACAGAAAATATACTCTCCCCTTTGCCATCAGATAACAAATTTATAGAAGTTGGATAAATTTATAAAGCAAAATTAGTTGGTGAATAATTGGTACCAAATTCTAGATACTCTGAGATAGCTATAAGAATAAAAGGTGATTTTTGGATCTTTGAACACATGATTTAATGTCAAAGAGGCCGGAGAAGTGTGCTTGAGGAGTATTGGACAAATGAGCAAAATTTAAAAAATTGTTGCTCTCTGTTTTTCTGAGACTTGTAACAATAATTTAGCCTCTTTTGCTAATATGGGTACCTCTGAGCACGTGATGGTCTCTGATTCAAGTAGGGTTAAAGCAGTCTGGCTTTCCCCATGTCGTCATTTTACAAATTGCGTTTTCTGTTTTATGAAGCTCATAGGTGTGTCACTGTGGCTTATTTCACCCTTCCCTTACGTATTTACATAATTTCGATATGGGTCCTTAGTTCCCTATAAGTACTCCTAAAGCAAGGACCTATTTTGGAGGTATAATGAAAGTGAAAGTGAAGTCATTCAGTCGTGGCTGAGTCTTTGCGACCCCATGGACTGTAGCCTGCCAAACTCCTGCACCCATGGGATTCTCCAGGCAAGAGTACTGGAGTGGGTCGCCATTTCCTTCTCTAGGGGATCTTCCTGACCCAGGGATCGAGCCCTGGTCTCCTGCACTGCAGGCAGACTCTACTCTCTGAGCCACCAGGCAAGAAACATTCTCATCATTCCGGTATCCCTTCATTTTTTCTCAGTCCTGAGTCCCATGGTAGGACACTGCCATTAGCGTATGACCTCACTGACATCCTGTATGGATTCGCTGTTGCAGGCCACATTAATGTTTGTTTCAGGGGTAGCCTAAAAGTTGAGCCAGCTTCAGGCTGTCTTCCAGATAAGCATGTACTGTTTGGATTATTAGTCTTTTTCAAGGATTTAGTCCCCTTGTACTTTTTTTGTTTGCTGCTTTTATCACAATTCTGGATTTATTACTGTTGGTCTGTTTGTGCCCTACCTACTTCTACATCATAGTTGTCATAAGTTAGTGATTGTTTCAAAGTGGCCCAAATGCTTCCATCTTTTTTTTTTAACAGAATAAAAAAAATGTAATAAGTCATAACCTAGAATATTTGTGATTGACGGTTGAGACTGGAACATGGCTCTATTTCTTTCATAAAATAGGACATGCAGTACATAAACATGCTTGACACTTGCTCTCCTTTCTTTTATCCCCAAATAAGATCATCATCCCTTGCATGCCTATACACTAACAATGAGAAAACAGAAAGAGAAATTAAGGAAACAATTCCACTCACCATTGAAACAAAAAGAATAAAATACTTAGGAGTATTTCTACCTAAAGAAACAAAAGACTTGTATATAGAAAACTATAAAACACTGATGAAAGAAATCAAAGAGGACACAAATAGATGGAGAAATATACCGTGTTCGTGGATTGGAAGAATCAATATAGTGAAAATGAGTATACTACCCAAAGCAATGTACAGATTCAGTGCAATTCCTATCAAGCTACCAGAAGTCTTTTTCAGAGAATTAGAACAAATAATTTCACAATTTGTATGGAAATACAAAAAACCTCGTATAGCCAAAGCAGTATTGAGAAAGAAGAATGGAACTGGAAGAATCAACCTACCTGACTTTAGGCTATACTACAAATCCACAGTCATTAAGACAGTATGGGACTGGCACAAAGACAGAAATATAGATCAGTGGAACAAAATAGAAAGCCCAGAGATAAATCCACGCATCTATGGACACCTTATCTTTGACAAAGGAGGCAAGAATATACAGTGGAGAAAAGACAACCTCTTTAACAAGTGGTGCTGGGAAAACTGGACAGCCACTTGTAAAAGAATGAAACTAGAACACTTTCTAACACCATACACAAAAATAAACTCAAAATGGATCAAAGATCTAATCATAAGACCAGAAACTATAAAACTCCTAGAGGATAACATAGGCAAAACACTCTCCGACATAAACCAAAGCGGGATCCTCTATGACCCACCTCCCAGATTATCGGAAATAAAAGCACGTATAAACAAATGGGACCTAATTAAAATTAAAAGCTTCTGTACAACAAAGGAAACTGTAAGCAAGGTGAAAAGACAGCCTTCAGAATGGGAGAAAATAATAGCCAATGAAGCAATGGACAAACAATTAATCTCAAAAATATACAAGCAACTCCTGCAGCTCCATTCTAGAAAAATAAACGACCCAATCAAAAAGTGGGCCAAAGAACTTAACAGACATTTCTCCAAAGAAGACATACAAATGGCTAACACATGAAGAGATGCTCAACATCACTCATTATCAGAGAAATGCAAATCAAAACCACAATGAGGTACCACTTTACACCAGTCAGAATGGCTGCCATCCAAAAGTCTACAAGCAATAAATGCTGGAGAAAGTGTGGAGAAAAGGGAACCCTCTTACCTTGTTGGTGGGAATGCAAACTAGTACAGCCACTATAGAGAACAGTGTGGAGATTCCTTAAAAAACTGGAAATAGAACTGCCATATGACCCAGCAATCCCACTGCTGGGCATACACACCGGAAACCAGAATTGAAAGAGCCACGTGTACCCCAGTGTTCATTGCCGCATTGTTTACAATAGCCAGGACACGGAAGCAACCTACATGTCCATCAACAGATGAATGGATAAGAAAGCAGTGGTACATATACACAATGGAATATTACTCAGCTATTAAAAAGAATACATTTGAATCAGTTCTAGTGAGGTGGACGAAACTGGAGCCTATTAACAGAGTGAAGTAAGCCAGAAGGAAAAACAACAATACAGTATACTAACACATATATATGGAATTTAGAAAGATGGTAACACTAACCCTGTATGCGAGACAGCAAAAGAGACGCAGATGTTAGAACAGTCTTTTGGACTCTTTGGGAGAGGGCAGCGGTGGGATGATATGGGAGAACGGCATTGAAACATGTAAATTATCATATGTGAAATCAACCGCCAGCCCAGGTTTGATGCTTGATACAAGGTGCTCAGCGCTGGTGCACCAGGATGACCCAGAGAGATGGAATCGGGAGGGAGGAGGAAGGGGGGTTCTGGAAGGGGAACATATGTATACCCATGGTGGATTCATGTCAATGTATGGCAAAACCAGCATGATAATGTAAAGAGAAAAAAAATTTTAAAGACTTTTTAGATGCATTTGTGCAACTGGTTAAGGTTCTTTAGTAGTTAATATACTGTTAACTGGGGCTTCCCCAGTGGCTCAGCAGTAAAGAATCCGTCTGCAATGTAGGAATTGGAAGGAAAACGCAAGTTCAATCCCTGGATGGGGAAGATCCCCTGGCGGAGGGCATGGCTACCCACTCCAGTATACTTGCCTGGAGAATCCCACGGACAGAGGAGCCTGGCGGGCTGCAGTCCGCCGGGTCACAGGAGTCAGACATGACTGAGCAAGTTAGCATGTACGCACACACTGTTAGTTGATTGCTGAAAGGTATGGATTGTTTTTCCATTTTGCTGTGGATTGAAACTTGTTAACCCTTATATTTTCCTTTATATATTATGATATAGCCTTTAATTCATTTCTTTTGAGCATAATCATATAATGTATAAAGTTTTGTTTTACAGAATAAGGAAAAATTGGAGAAGCTGAAAAGTCAAGCTGATCAGTTTTGTCAAAGACTTGGGAAGTATCGCATGCCTTTTGCTTGGACTGCAATCCATTTAATGAATATTGTTAGCAGTGCTGGGAGTCTGGAAAGAGATTCTACAGAGGTGGAAATAAGCACTGGAGGTAAGAGTGTCTTATATAAAATAGTTCTGTACTTTTTGCTTGCATAGGCTTGCTTTGTCAACTTTGCAATGTAATGAGGTATTGAAAGGGTTTTCGTTTTCTCCTTAACAGGTTTATTTTTATTATTATTGTTATTATTATATATGAATGATGTTATTCACATATAATTTACCCATGTAAGGTTTCTAATTCATTGTATTTGTTATATTCATAAGGTTCTGCAGCTGTCACCACCATCTGATTTTGAAACACTTTCATGCTCACTGGTGGTCACTGTTCATCCTCCTCAAGTCCCCACTCTCAGTGCTAAGCCACCTGTAATCTGTTTAGTTTGTATGGATTTGCCTGTGCCAGACATTTCATATTGATAGAATTATAAATATGTAATCTTTTGACTACCTTCTTTCACTTAGCATGTTTGTAAGGTTCATCCATGTTGTAGATGTATCAGTATTTTATTTCTTTTTATTGCTGAATAATAGTCCCTTGTATGGATATACTGCATTTTATTATCCATTCATCAGTTGATGGACATTTGGATTATTTCAACGTTTTTTTTATTATAAATAATGCTGCAAGGAAATTTCATGTACACACTTTTGTGTGGACATATCCTTTCATGTCTCTTGGACATATAGCTAGAAATGAAATTTCTGGTAATATAATTCTTTGTTTAACCTTTTGAAGAACTGCCAGACTGTTTTTCAGGGTGGCCACACCGTTTAAAAATTACACTAGCAGTGTATGAAGGTTCCAGTTTCTCCACATCTTTGCCAGTACTTTTATTATCTGTCTTTTGAATATAGCCATCCTAGTGCAGATGAAGTGGTATCTCACTGTGGTTTGGAATTACCTTTCCCTGATAGCTAATGGTGTTGAGTTTCATTTTGTGTGCATTTATTGTTTGTACATCTTCTCTGGAGAAATATATAATTATATATTTTTCCCATTTTTAATGACTTTTTTCTTATTGTTTACTTGATGCTCATTTTTTAACTAGCTTTTTTTTTATTCTTGTCATTAAGTTATAATTAATAGTTATAATTTATAAATGACTCTATAAATAGTCATTTATATATTCTAGATTTGTTGTTGTTCAGTCATTAAGTCATGTACAACTCTTTGTGACCCTGTGGACTGCAGCATGCCAGGCTTCCCTGTCCTTCACCATCTCCTGTGAGATTGCCCAAACTCGTGTCCCTGGAGTCAGTGATGCCATCCAATCATCTCATCCTCTGTCGCCTCTTTTCCTCCTGTCCTCAATCTTTCCCAGCATCAGAGTCTTTTCCACTGAGTTTATCTCTTCACATCAAGTGGCCAAAGTGTTGGAGCTTCAGCTTCAGCATCAGTCCTTCCAGTGAATATTCAGGGTTGATCTCCTTTTGGATTGAAGGCGTGATCTCTTTGTTGTCCAAGGGACTCTGAAGAGTCTTTTCCAGTGCCACAGTTAAAAATTATCAATTCTTCAGCACTCAGCCTCCTTATGGTCCTACTCTTACATCCATACATGACAGCTGGAAAACCAAAACTTTGACTATACAGACTTTTGTCAGCAAATTGATGTCTCTGCTTTTTAATATACTGTCTAGATTTGTCATAGCTTTTCTTCCAAGGGATAAATGTATTTTAATTTCATGGCTTCAGTCATCATCTGCAGTAATTTTAGAGCCCGAGAAAATAAAATCTGTTACTGTTTCCACTTTTCCCCCATCTATTTGTCATAAAGTGATGGGACCGGATGCCATGATCTTCGTTTTTTGAATGTTGAGTTTTAAGCCAGCTTTTTCACACTCCTCTTCGATCCTCATCAAGAGGCTCTTTAGTTCCTCTTCAGTTTCTGCCATTAGAGTGGTATCATCTGTATGTCAGAGACTGTTGATACTTCTCCTAGAAATCTTGATTCCAACTTGTGATTCATCCAGCCCAGCGTTTTGCATGATGTGCTCTGTGTATAATTTAAATAAGCAGGGTGACCATATACAGCTTTGATGTACTCCTTTCCCAGTTTTGAACTAGTGTGTTGTTCTATGTCCAGTTCTATCTGTTGCTTCTTGTTCTGCATATTCTGGATGCAAGTCCCTTATCTAATAAAGGATTTGAAGATATTTTCTCCCAGTGTGTGGATTGTCCTTTTACTCTCTTGATGGCATTGCTTGAAGCGCTGAAGTTTTAAGTTTTGATGTTCAATTTCTCTGACTTTTTTTCTTTTGTTGCTTGTACTTTTGCTGTTGTACCTAAGACAGCATTACCTAATTCAAGACTGAAAAGGAGCTGCTTGTATGTTTCTGTCTAAGAGTTTTATAATTGCAACTCTTACATTTGGGTATAGTTCATTTTGAGTTAATTTTTGTACGTGATAAGAAATAAGGGTTAGCTTTATCTTTTCTAAGTAGATATCTAGTTTTTCATATACCATTTGTTGAAAAGATCATTCTTGTACTATTAAATGGTCTTGGCATAATTATTGAAAATCCATTGACTAGTAGATATGTGTATTTATTTCTGGACCCTCACTTCTGTTTCATTGATGGATATGTCTAAGCTTATGCTATTTTTATACTGTCTTTATAAATTTTAGCTTTGCAGTAAGGTTTGAAATTGGGAATGTGGGTCCTCCAGGTCTTTTTCAAGATTCTTTTGACTATTTTGAGCTCTTGTATTTCATAAGAAGTTTTGAATCTGCTATTAATTTCTGCACAAAGGCAGCTGGAATTTTGATAGAAGTTACATTGATTTGGTAGATCAATTTGGGGAGAGTTTCCCTCCTAACAGTATTAAGTCTTCCAATCCATGAAATGTTTTTCCATTTATTTAGATTTTATTAAGTTTTTTTTAACGGTGTTTTGTAGTTTTCAGTGTACAAGTCTTGCCCTTCCGTATGTTCATGTGTTTTTTATTTGTTTTTTGATGCTATTTTAAATGGAATTGTTTTCTTAATTTCATTTTTATAATGTTTATTTCTAGAGGTTGAAATACAGCTGGCTTTTTAATATTGATCTTATACTTTGAAACCTTTTTGAGCCTTTTAATTCAATTTTTTTTTCCTTCTCTGGATTCCATATACAAGATCATGTCATCTGCAAATAAAAATTGGTTTACTTTTTCCTTTTCCATGTCAATGTCTTTATTTTTCGTTGCTAACTATCTTTACAAGAACCTAGTGTATAAGTCCTCACCTTATTTCTGACTTAGAGGGAATGCATTCAGTCTTTTCACTATCAAGTATGATGTTTGCTGTAGATTTTCCATAGATGTAATACAGATTTTGAGGAAGTTCCTTTCTAGTCCTAACTTTTTGAGTGTTTTTATCAGGGAAGAATATTGGATTTTATATTAATAAAATGCTTTCTCTTCTTTTATTGAGATGACTTGTCTGGTTTTTGTCCTGTAGTCTTTTTGTATGGGGTATTGCATCAGTTGATTGGTTTTGGATGTTAAACTAATCTTAAGTTTCTGGGAGAAGTCCCACTTGGTCGTGATATATGTTATTAATTTTTATAGGTGTTTATTATTTTATAGGTGTTTATACTGTTTCCTAGTATTTTGTGTAGTGATTTTTGCTGCTATTAATATGTCCCTGAGGGATATTGGTATATAGTTTTTCTTTCTTGTAATCTCTAATTTTGGTATCAGGATAATACTGGTGTCATAGAAATGAATTGTGAATTCTTATTTCTGTTTTTGGAAGAGTTTGTAAATAGCTGGTGTTAATTTTTCATTGAGAGTTTGAAAGTTTTCAGTAGTGAAGCCGTTTTGGCTTGGTCTTTTCTTTGTGGTAAGTATTTTCTTTATTAATTAGATCTCCTATTTTAGATCTATTCATATTTTCTCTCCTTTCTTGAGTCAGTTTCAGTAATATATATCTTTCTAGAAAAATACTCACTTCATTCAAATTATCTTATTGTTGTCTAACTGTTGATCTACAGGTATTTGTAGTATTTCAATATAATCCTTTTTCTCTCTAAGATCCATAGTGCTGTCCCTTCTTTCATTCCTGATTTAAGTAATTTGAGTCCTTTTTATGTATTTTTTCTTCATCACTTTAGTTAAAGTTTTAAAAATGGTATCTTTTTGAAGAGTCTATGTTTGGTTTCAATGTTTGTTTTTTTTTAGCCTGTTGGTTTCCTAGCTTATATTTCATTTATTTCCATTCAACTGTTGTCTTTTTTGATACCCTTTCTGATGTTTCCTTTGGATTTAGCTTTCTCTTTTTTTTCTGGTTTCCTAAGATGTAAATTTAAGTCACTGATTAGAGACCTTTCTTTTTTAATGTAAACGTTTACAACTATAAATTTCCATATGAGAAATTTATATCCTTAGTGATATATTAAATGTTTGGGGATTTTATATTTTCATTTTCCTGTATCTTAAGTATTTTTTAATTTCCCTTGTTATTTTGTCTTTGATTAGTCAGTTATTCAGAAGTGTGCTGTTTAATTTCCACATGCTTATGAATTTCCCAAATTTTCTTTTGTGATTGATTTATAGGTTAATTTCTGTTATTCTTGGAAAACATATCTTAGATGATTTCAGTCACTTGTAATTTATTGTATTTTGTCCTTAAAGTTTGTGTATTGTCTTGTCTTGGAGAATTTCTTGTGTGTGCTTGAGAAGAATCTATATTATGCTTTTACTTAGTGTAGTATAGACTGTAGATGACTTTTAGATCTAGTTTGTGTATAGCTTTGTTTGTTTTCTATTTCCTTGTTGATCTTCAACATAGTTGCTCTATTTTCTAGTAAATACATAGTGCCTCTCTATGTGCTTTTCATAGCTCATCTTTGGTTACTTGCATAATCTTTATGTGGTAGCAATTTATTTTACACTGGAGAAGTTTTAAGAGAGAACCCAAAGATTTAGGTGAAATGCTTCCTTACAGACCTCTCCAGAAGTTAAATTATTCTACTGTAATCAGTATGCTGAAGGGACAGTTTTCAACTTCAGTGGATATTTTCCTGTGTTTGTAAAGCTGATACATTTTAAATACCATGGAAATGAATATCTTACTTTTTTTCCTTGGTAGAACGAAAGGGGTCTTGGTCCGAGAGGAGGAATTCTAGTATTGTTGGAAGACGATCACTTGAAAGGACAACAAGTGGAGATGATGCTTGTAACTTGACCAGCTTTCGACCTGCTACTCTCACAGTAACAAATTTTTTTAAGCAGGTATTGTTCTGTCATGGAGGAATTCTAGTGGGCTACTTGTACATAAATTTTTCTTGACTCCAGAAAAATCATGATTGTCCATGTAGTACATGTACATGTAATAATTGATTGTGCTTTTAAGAAGTTAAAAAAGCATTAAGAATAAAAGTAAAAAGTATAAGAAAAAAGAATTAATATTATGCCTGTTGTTTTATCATATTTATTTAAATGTTGATGTTGACTAGGAATGCTTCAAAATCAGTCATCTGCATCTGTATCCTATTTCTTAGTTTTGGTATTTTAACTTTTCTTAAGCATTGATGGTTTTTGAATTTTCTTAGTCAGTTAAACTTAGTGGGATTATGTCTGTCCTCACCTCCCAAGTTTTTTTTTTGACCTGAAATACTACATCCATGGTATATGGAATAGAAGTTTCAGGCTCTAGTAGTTCAGTTTTGTGCTAAAATTATTTTTGTAGGTGAGTTCATAAGCCTAAACAAAAATATTTTTGATCAAAAATATTTTGTTCCTTGCAAGTATATTTTCTGTACTTCAACTTATAAGTCAGATCAGTAGTTTTCAAATGCTGGTCATGGTCCATTAATGGTAATATAACACTCAGCTTAAAAAAAAAAGAAACCAGTTGAATAAAAAATTAATAGTGCATTGCACTTCATGAAGTTAAGTATTGCTTCAGTAGGCTTTTTTCCCTCTGAGTTTTGCGTGTGTGCATACTTGTCTGTCGGAGAAGGCGATGGCACCCCACTCCAGTCCTCTTGCCTGGAAAACCCCATGGACAGAGGAGCCTGGTGGGCTGAAGTCCATGGGGTCGCAAGGAATTGGACACGACTGCGTGACTTCACTTCACTTTTCACTTTCATGCATTGGAGAAGGCAATGGCAACCCACTCCAGTGTTCTTGCCTGGAGAATCCTAGGGATGGGGGCGCCTGGTGGGCTGCCGTCTCTGAGGTTGCACCGAGTTGGACACGACAGAAGCGACTTAGCAGCAGCAGTAGCATACCTGTCTGTATTCCTTACATGATGTTATGTGCTACTGGATTTTGATGTAAAATGAATTTTATACTCTGAATGAAGATCAGAAAATTTTGGAAGTCTGTCTAAAGTAACCAGACAACCAGAACTATAATAAGAATGGGAAAAAATTTGCATTTGTGTGACAAACTGTTGAAGGGTACCATGCATATATTTTGGAGCAGATTAAAAGAAAAGGCTAAGTATTGTCTCAGAATTTCTCCTTCTGAGGTGTTACTCTAAATAGGAAGAGAAAATCCTGGCCTAGTGACGCCTTGCAACTTGAGAGGGCAAGGTGTTTGGGGCAGGTTGAAGCCCTTCTCACAGTTGTGCGTCGGCAGCCTTCACAGCAGCTGCTCTGAGACTCAGATGGGAAACAAAGCGGGTGAGAAGTGTCTGAGGTGGTGAGGATCTTCTCATTATGGTAATAGTGCAACAGAGAGTCTAGAAAATGCCCTGGTGTTCCTTGGATGAGGGAATAGGCCAAACTTAGCTGTGGAAAGAGGGCAGTACATTTACTTGTTACTTGTTTCCTTGTAGCTGTAACATTTCTCTTTTTCCTTCTTCAACTGGTGTACCACTTCTGCCACTATTCCTTTTTGGTTTAATTCAGCCTACTTTATTATTGAACTACTATTGTAATCTTAAACCAACAAGTCACCCACCACCCACCCACCTGTTGATTCAGCAGACGCTTTTTGGGCATTCACCGTGTACTGAGCATCAGTCCACCCACCTGCCTGCTTATCCAGTACATGTTTTTTGAGCTTTCATCATCTACAGAACCCTATTGAAGACTAGTAACTGGAAACTGGAACAAAGTAATTATAAAAACTTAAAAAATGATGGTTTCTGGATGTATGGAGAAATGGAAAGCACTTAGATGTAACTTTTGTGCAATTCTGTAATTTTTAACATGTATGACTTTTGTAAGTATTTTTATAAATAGCTTGAATATTGTGTATCAGGCAAGTGCAAATAAAGTAGAAAAGCAGACATTACAAGTTTAATAAAGTAGAATTCAAGGTACAAGTTTCTCCTAAATAAGATACAGAAGGCAAGTTTTTTCTCATTTTGTTTTTCTAATTGGTGAGTGATTACTGTCCATGATTTGATATAGTAATCAGGAGTGTTTACATACAGATTTGAAATGTGCCAGGTCAAAATGATTAGAAATGCATAAAGATTTAAAAACAAAAATTAAATCCATACAAGGATATTCTGTTGTTGACAGGTGTAGAAGTTATATGTTGCTTCAGGGACACATAGCAGTGAACAGGCAGTGTGGAGGAATGAGCGTCAGCCAGGCTTATTCATGTGCTTGGAGATTGATGAGAGTCAGTAGATCTAGACTGATTTCTGCTGGGAAAACTGACATGATTCAGACATTTTACATGTTGCTCATTCCTAACATCTAGCAGGCCAGCTCAGTTGTTTTCTTATGGCAGTGACAGAAGTTCCAGAGAAGGGAGCAAGCTTACTTTTGCGAATGTGTTTCAAGGCTCTATGAAATGTTTGTTTTCCGATTAGAACAAGTCACGTGGCCAACCCTAGGGAAGGGAATTATGTCCCATGCAGCAAAAGGTATGGAAACAGGGAGTAAAAAGAATGGAGGTCATTAATATAATTGGTTTAACAAGTTAAGTAGGCAGACATAACTGAGTCTTGAGATAACCTGAATGTATTCTAAATAAGGGCCATTTAAATGTAAAGATCTGTATTAATTTCTATACTCAAAAGGAGAGGATATACTATTTCAATGACTGATAGAACATTTACAATAGTTTAGTCATATATTAGGTCACTGAAAAAAATCTTCATGAAGTCAAGTTCTCTAAACTATAACTCAGTAACGCTAAAAACCATTTATATAAGTATTAACAAAAATCTCTAACCACTTAGAAAGTAAAAATCACTATTTAAAATAATGGAATAAAGGAAGATCAGTTCTGTATCCTGCTTAGAGTACAATAGTGAACTACTGGGATCTGGCTCAAGGTGAACTCACAGTAATAAAGGAGCCTTAAGTATACTTATTACCAAATAAGATAAAAAGATACTATATGAACTATGCATTAAAAAAATAAGATATCAGATTCAGGAGATTTGGATTAATAAAATCTAAAGACTGACTCTTAAAGAAAAAAGTCAATTACTGCCTGTTTTAACTGTAAGAAGAAAGTTGGAAATTCTTTGTTAATTAGACCTGGTCTTATTTTTTTTGTGTGTGTCTTCCCATTGATGGAGGTCCTTTTAGAGTTTTCTTTTTAGTCATATTATCAGGATAGTTATGTTTTTTTTAAGTGTAGTTTTTGTTGTTATTTCTTTCTTTTCATTTTTGAATTTAACCAATGCTCTGTATTTTGCTTTTAAGAAATTTGGCAATATAAAGTTGCAAAGACAAATGAAAACACAAGTGTAACATTTAAAGACTGTCATTTAGATATATATGTGTATATAGGTACATATATGTCGTTTATGTCTATATTCATATTTTTCTTCATCTGATTCTAACTTGCATTGATTTTTCTATATTTTAGGATGCCCTGTAGTATCTTATAAACATAGATAATGAGCTGTAAATAAATCTATAAAGTTAAAACATAGATAGCAGTATTATAGCTTAATGCAACTTAAAAGCATAGAGAGAAGAAGATAATTTAGCATATTTATTTTTAAGCATTATTGTGTTAATTTAACTTTTCATTTAGACTAAATTGAAGGAAGAAGGGCAGGATTAATTAACAGGCAGTAAAAATTTATTTTCAGTGTACTATATTTTTTTGATCAAATGATTTTTCCTCTTAGGAAGGAGATCGCTTAAGTGATGAAGATCTGTACAAGTTCCTTGCGGATATGAGAAGGCCATCTTCTGTTTTACGGCGACTAAGACCTATTACAGGTATTTAAACCTTTTTGTGTAGATACGATGACAGCTGTTATCATCATTAAAAATTGTAGTTTTTGTAATAATGTGTTCTTTTTTCTCATATCTGACTCATATGTCTTTCTGTGCTCAATATCTATAGTCTTCTTCATTTTACTCTACACTCATGTAGTCTAACATTTTGGATGCAGGATTCAGTCCCTTTGATAATTTGAGTACTGAAATGAGAATGATAAATAATACTGTGGCTTAAAATTATTTTCTAGAGAGAAGAAATATTGTGATCCACACAGTCAAAGGCTTTGGCATAGTCAATAAAGCAGAAGTAGATGTTTTCCTGGAACTCTCTTGCTTTTTCGATAATCCAACAGATGTTGGCAATTTGATCTCTAGTTCCTCTGCCTTTTCTAAAACCAGCTTGAACATCTGGAAGTTCACGGTTCATGTATTGCTGAAGCCTGGCTTGGAGAATTTTGAGCATCACTTTACTAGTGTGTGAGATGAGTGCAATTGTGCGGTAGTTGGAGTATTCTTTGGCATTGCCTTTCTTTGGGATTGGAATGAAAACTGACCTTTTCTAGTCCTGTGGCCACTGCTGAGTTTTCCAAATTTGCTGACATATTGAGTGTAGCACTTTCACAGCATCATCTTTCAGGATTTGAAATAGCTCAACATCACCTCCACTAGCTTTGTTTGTAGTGATGCTTCATAAGGCCCACTTGACTTCACATTCCAGGATGTCTGGCTCTAGGTGAGTAATCACACCATTGTGATTATATGTGTTGTGAAGATCTTTTTTGTACAGTTCTGTGTATTCTTGCCAACTCTTCTTAATATCTTCTGCTTCTGTTAGGTCCCTACCATTTCTGTCCTTTATCAAGCCCATCTTAGCATGAAATGTTCCCTTGGTATCTCTAATTTTCTTGAAGAGATGTGTAGTCTTTTCCATTCTATTATTTTCCTCTATTTTTTTGCATTGATCGCTGAGGAAGGCTTTCTTATCTCTCCTTGCTATTCTTTGAAACTCTTCATTCAAATGGGTATCTCTTTCCTTTTCTCCTTTGCTTTTCACAGCTATTTGTAAGGCCGCCTCAGCCATTTTGCTTTTTTGCGTTTCTTTTTCTTGGGGATGGTCTTATTCACTGTCTCCTGTACAATGTAACGAACCTCCATCCATAGTTCATCAGGCACTCTTGTCTATCAAATCTAGTCCCTTAAATTTATTTCTCACGTCCACTCTATAGTCATAAGGGATTTGATTTAGGTCATACCTGAATGGTCTAGTGGTTTTCTCCACTTTCTTCAATTTCAGTCTGAATCTGGCAATAAGGAGTTCATGATCTGAGCCACAGTCAGCTCCCAGTCTTGTTTTTGCTGACTGTATAGAGCTTCTTCATCTTTGGCTGCAAAGGATGTAATCAGTCTGATTTTGGTGTTGATCATCTGGTGATGTCCATGTGTAGAGTCTTCTCTTGTTTTGTTGAAAGAGGGTGTTTGCTATGACCAGTGTGTTCTCTTGACAGAACTCTTATTAGCCTTTGCCCTGCTTCATTCTGTACTCCAAGGCCAAATTTGCCTGTTAATGCAGGTGTTTCTTGACTTCCTGTTTATGCATTCCAGTCCCCTATAATGAAAAGGACATCTTTTTTTGGTGTTAGTTCTAGAAGGGTTTGTAGGTCTTCATAAAACTGTTCAACTTCAGCTTCTTTGGCATTACTGGTCGGGGCATAGACTTGGATAACCATGGTATTGAATGGTTTGCCTTGGAAATGAACAAAGATCATTCTGTTGTTTTTGAGATTGCATCCAAGTACTGCATTTTGGACTCTTTTGTTGGCTATGATGGCTACTCCATTTCTTCAAAACTGTGGAAAATTCTGAAAGAGACGGCAATACTAGACCATTTGACCTGCCTTTTGAGAAACCTGTATGCAGGTCAGGAAGCAACAGTTAGAATTGGACATGGAACAATAGACTGGTTCCAAATAAGAAAAGGAGTACATCAAGGCTGTATACTGTCACCCTGCTTATTTAACTTATATGCAGAGTACATCATGAGAAACGCTGGGCTGGAAGATGCACAAGCTGGAATCAAGATTGCTGGGAGAAATATCAATAACCTCAGATATGCAGATGACACCACCCTTATGGCAGAAAGTGAAGCTGAACTAAAGAGCCTCTTCATGAAAGTGAAAGAGGAGAGTGAAAAAGTTGGCTTAAAGCTCAACATTCAGAAAACTTAGATCATGGCATCTGGTCCCATACTTCATGGCAAATAGATGGGGAAACAGTGGCTGACTTTATTTTTCTGGGCTCCAAAATCACTGCACATGGTGATTGCAGCCATGAAATTAAAAGACGCTTACTCCTTGGAAGGAAAGTTATGACCAACCTAGACAGAATATTAAAAAGTAGAGACATTACTTTGTCAGCAAAGGTCCATCTAGTCAAGGCTGTGGTTTTTCCGGTGGTCATGAATGGATGTTTGAGTTAGACTATAAAGAAAGCTGAAGCATCTAGGAGTTGATGCTTTTGAACTGTGGTGTTGGAGAAGACTTTGAGGGTCCCTTGGACTGCAAGGAGATCCAACTAGTCCATCCTAAAGCATATCAGTCCTGGGTGTCCATTGGAAGAACTGATGTTCAAGCTGAAACTCCAATACTTGGCCACCTGATGTGAAGAGCTGACTCATTTGAAAAGCCCCTGATGCTGGGAAAGATTGAAGGCAGGAGAAGAAGGGGACGCCAGAGGATGAGATGGTTGGATGGCATCACCGACTCGATGGACATGGGTTTGGGTGGACTCAGGGAGTTGGTGATGGACCTGGAGGCCTGGCGTGCTGCAGCTCATGGGGTCGCAAAGAGTGAGACACGACTGAGCAACTGAACTGAGCTGAACTGAGAGGGAAGAAAAATACATACAATGATAGATATTCAGAAATTGGTTTATATTGTGATCAGAGCAAACTATTCCGGAGTAAAACTATTTTGAAATCTACCAAGTTTGAGTAAACTCCAGGAGATGGTGAAGGACAGGGAGGCCTGGCGTTTTGCGGTCCATGGGGTCGCAAAGAGTCAGCATTGACCCAGCGAGTGAACAACACCCAAGTTTAGTTTTAACTGGCACTTTTCCTGTGGCCCAGTTGGTGATGCAGGAGACACAGGAGATGCGGGTTTGATCCCTGGGTCGGGAAGACCCCCTGGAGGCGGGCCTGGGAACCCACTCCAATATTCTTGCTTGGCGAATCCCATGGACAGAGCGGGAGGGCTACAGTCTCTAGGGTCTCTTAAGAGTTGGACACGACTGTGCATGAGCACAAAAGTTTAAGCTAAATTATTTAATCTTTGCAGTGTTGGCTTGTTTCCCTATAAGATTCTGATGTATTTTTCCTTCTCCTTTGCTTCCTTCCTTTCCATTCATTTATTCAGTAAGCATTTATTATTTTATCTTTTTATATCTGTGTTAGTAGTTTGAGATTTGATATGATGAAATAATTTAGAGGTCTGAGGTGATAGCAATTTTGGTTTCTTTCCAGGCTCTTGAAGAAATAGGATTTAAATCCTTCCAAAAATACTGCAGTGTGAGGTCGTTATTATTTTTATTTTATTTAAGTTTTTTATTGGCATATGATTGCTTACAGGGTTGTGTTAGCTTCTTCGTACGACAGTGTGAACCAGCTCTGTGTATACATGTATCCCCTCCCTTTGGAGCCTTTTCCCCCCGGCCCCCACTGTCAGAGAGCGCCGAGCTGAGTTCTCTGTTTCGTCGCGGGTTCCCGCTAACCGCGTGTTTTCCCCTGGTGGTGTGTGTCAGTTCTCGTCTCTCAGTTCGATTCACCCTCCCCTTCCCTACTCCCTCTTCCACCTCCACATGTCTGTTCCCTGTGACTGTACGTCTGTTCCTGCCTTGCAAACAGGCTCACCCATTACCATCTTTCTGGATTCCGTACACATGCGTTAATTCGTGACACTTGTTCTTTTTCTGAATTACTTCACTCTGTATGACATGTTTACATTGTTTTTATAATATATTTTTGTGTGCAGCTCAGCTGAAGATAGACATTTCTCCTGCACCTGAAAATCCCCATTACTGCCTGACCCCAGAGCTGCTTCAGGTGAAGCTCTACCCTGACAGTAGAGTTAGACCTACTAGAGAAATTTTGGAGTTTCCTGCAAGGGATGTCTATGTTCCAAACACTACTTACAGGTAACGCATTTTAATTTTGGAGAATTCTGAAGTAATGTACTGTTACTCTAATATTAATATAGAATGGAAGTCTTGTAAAATCCTTTGTAGGTTTGCTACTTACTTCATCCCTTCATGATTTTACTAATGGCTGTAATGCATTTAGCTGTTACCGTGTAACACATATGTTAATTACCTTACATACTTTATCTTATTTAATCCTCATAGCTTGAGGTAGGTATTACCTTCAATTTAGAAGTGAGTAAACTGAGGGATAGAGAGTTCATACCTCACTGTGTTGGAGCTAGCATTTGAATTGTGGGTTGCTAGGTTAAAACATTTGAACTTCTAGTTACTGTATTTCCTCAGATGCTCTTATTAGCAGAATCTAACATTACACATGAATTAAATGTATGTACCTGTACTATGTTCTAATAATTAATGAACAGTATTTGGTGTAATTCTATACTATAAGATCCCCTGGAGAAGGAAATGGCAACCCACCCACTCCTCTTGCCTGAAAAATTCCATGGACTGAGGAATGTGGTAGGCTGTAGTCCAGGAGGTTGCAAAGAGTCAGACATGACTGAGCGACTCAACTTTCACTTTCTGTATTACTCAAAATACTTGACATGAGGTTGTTGGATAGGATTTTAGACTGAACGCTGCATAACTCCAGGGATAACATTTAAATGTTCTCTGTACGGGTGAGGCGCCCTTTGTTTGTGAATGCTGAGACCAGGACTTGACATGTCTGCTGGGATATCCAGCAGGGCACCTCAGACACAAGTTTCTGCCTCAACTTCTTCATGTTAGTATATTTCACCACCATTTACACAATTCCTTAGGCAAAATTTTTGAATCAATATGATTTCTCTTCTTTTGTATTCCTCACATTTACTCCTCCAAGAAATTTTGTAGGCTCTGCTTCAAAATGAATCCCAAATCTAATACTCCTTATCTCCTCCACCTTTGAAATTCTACTTGTCACCATCCAGATCAGCACTGTCAAACAGAAATATAATGGGAACCACATTTGTAATTTTCAATTTTATAGTTTCTACATTAAAACAATAAACAAGTGAAATTAATTATAATCATAGATTATTTAATCCAGGATATCTAAGATAGTATCATTATACCATATAGTAAATGTCAAAAATTCTATTGCTTTTTTCCACTCCTTTATCTTCAAAATCTGGTGTGTATCTAACACTTAAAGCACATTTCAATTCAGATGCACTGCATTTCAAATGGTTGATAATCAGTAGAACTAGATACTAGAATACTGGATGGCTGCTGAGCTAGAATTCTGTGTATATTTTTAGATTTGATCTTCTTACTTCTATCCATGCCTCATTCAGTTCTCAACGTTGTAGTCAGAGAGATTTTTAAAAGGTATAAATCAGATCATTTGGTCCTATGTCTTAAAGTCCTCCAATGTCTTCTATTAAGAAGAAAAATGATGAAGACTATAAGACTATATGATCTAGCTCCTGCCTTTCTCTAACTTCTTATCCTACTAATTTCTACCTTGCTCATTTTAGCCTCAATGGCCTTTTTGTTCATCCTTGAATAAGCAAATTCTGCCCAAGATTTTTTTATATTTTTCTTCACTTTGCCTATAGTGTTTTTTCTCCAGATTGTCACATGACTTGAGTCCTTATTCAGTCATGTATGTACTTAAAGGTCATTCTCATCACCGTACCTAAAAGATCCATTGCTTCTCTCCTCCAGCTTTTCCCCTCCTTATATTTATCATTATCTGGCATTACAATATGTATGGAATTGTTATATGAATGTAATTCCTGTAAAGGGCAAGGTCTTGTCTATTCTGTTTACCACTTTGTCTCCAGAGTATAGAATAGTGTGCTAGCACATGGAGAGCACACAGTGACACTTACTCAGTGTGTTAAGAAATAAGACACTGTATAGTCTATGAATGGGATTTAGAGTCTCACAGGTATGGGTACGATATCTGACTCCACTGTTTACTGTTTAGTAGCTTAGAACAAATGACTTAGTTTATTGGCACTCAGTTTTATTAATCAAAATGTGGGATGGTAATGCCTGTCTTCTTTTGTGAGGGTATAGAGCACAAACCATTGCATGTGATTGACACTTAATGTGAGTAAAACTCCTGGAATATAGGGTAAATGAAATATATACTGCTTTTAAAAAGAAACATGTGTAAAAGAAATAAAAAAAAACAGGTTTAAAAAAATAATAAAAAGGAAACAGATGATACAAATATTCTCCTATAAGTTTTTGGTTCAGTTCAGTTCAGGCACTCAGTCGTGTCTTACTCTTTGAGACCCCACGAACCTCAGCACACCAGGCCTCCCTGACCATCACCAACTCCCGGAGTTTATTCAAACTCATGTCCATTGAATCAGTGATACCATCCAGACATCTCCTCCTTTGTTGACCCCTTCTCCTCCTGCCTTCAATCTTTCCCAGCATCAGGGTCTTTTCAAATGAGTCAGTTCTTTGCATCAGGTGGCCAAGGTATTGGGAGTTTGAGCTTCAACATCAGTCCTTCCAATGAACACTCAGGACTGATCTCCTTTAGGATGGACTGGTTGGATCCCCTTGCAGTCCAAGACACTCTTCAAGAGTCTTCTCCAACACCACAGTTCAAAAGCATCAATTCTTTGGTGCTTAGCCTTCTTTATAGTCCAACTCTCACATCCATTCGTGACCACTAGAAAAACCATAGCTTTGACTAAACGGACCTTTGTTGGCAAAGTAATGTCTCTGCTTTTTAATATGCTATCTAGGTTGGTCATAACTTTCCTCCAAAGAGTAAGTGTCTTTTAGTTTCATTGCTACAGTCACCATCTGCAGTGATTTTGGGGGCCCCCAAAACAAAATCTGTCACTGTTTCCACTGTTTCTCCATCTATTTGCCATGAAGTGATGGGACCAGATGCCATGATCTTAGATTTCTGAATGTTGAGTTTTAAGTCAACTTTTTTACTCTCCTCTTTCACTTTCAAGATCTTTAGTTCCTCTTCACTTTCTGCCATAAGGGTGGTGTCATCTGCGTATCTGAGGTTATTGATATTTCTCCAGGTATTCGTGATTCCAGCTTATGCTTCATCCAGCCTATAAATTTTACATATGTTTTATTTTATATATATAGATATATGTGTATATTTACATATGAGTACTTAAAAGAACATGGAATAAAGAAGTGAGCCATAGTTGGTACTGAACAACTTAGATGTTATCAACCCTGTCTCTTATCTAATATATGACTCTCATGCCGAACAGTCCTTACTTTTGTGTATCTATCTTTCTTCTACTTCGATTATTTCAGAGACAAACAAAATGAAAATTGGAGACTTTGAAGCATCATTTCTTTCATTTTTTTATTTATCTTTTAAAACTTGTTTACATATATAGATTTTAAACAAATAATATGAGTATTCTTAGAGTTCACTTTGTGCCTCTGAAATTAAAAACAGAGGTCCTTCATCTTGTTTCAATCATCTTTTCCCTACCTTGATGTCTAATCTTTATTGTCAGTCACTATTGTCAATAGTACTTTATGGTCTATCAATTTTTGCTCCTTCTTTTGTTGTTTTACTCCTTGTTTTTAAATAACATGTTCATGCTGCTATTCCTTGATTCTTTTTCAATTTAAAATATCTGTTGATTGCTATAGAAGGTGAAGATTTAACTTTGATATCCTCTTCCTTAAAAGAATACATACACTTGCATAAACCTTGAAAAAAAATACTTGTTATCTCTGTAAAGCTTATTGAAATACAGTAAAAGCCATTAGATTATTTCCTCTCTTGTATCTTCCTTAGTCCCTTTGCAACTAAATTATAAGTTAGTATGGCATGGGCAGTTTTCAAGGCTCACTTGGCTTACTGTACAGTTATTGTCTTGGAGCCTGTTCACCATTTTCCTAGAGATTCTGTTTGCATTTATTTTGCAATAGAGTTCTTATTTCCGATGTATTTTTTGTTCTTGGATTACTCATTATACTGAGAGCATTCAGTATCTCCCTGGATTAAGGTGTTGGAAAGTACCTGGCACATATTCAGTGCTCGATAAAAGTTAGTTATTAGTGTCAGGCTTCGTTGCTTATTTAAAGATAAACAGAGCCTTAAATCTTTAAGGTTGTAGGTTATTGCTTTGTCAAATAAACGTAATCATGTTGTTAGGCTTATGATTGTCCTTGGGATTACATATGAATTTAGAAAAATAGTTTTTATGTTTGAGATGGAATCCTTGATTTTATATTTTCTAAAATGTCATTGAAACCTCATTTTATAAAGGCTTACTAGGGAGATTGTTAATCTTATTTTCATGACCTTGAACTGCTCATTTCACACCAGTTGAGTAATTTTGCCCTGTTCGATTTGCCATGAAAACACTTTGGACTTTGATAAAAGGGCCAACATTTGGTTACTTTCTTTTACATTTTCAGAACTGTGTAGTAAGTGCATTAAGTACAATGTTAGTGGTTCTCATGGGGAAAAAAAGACATTTGATTATTTCTATAACAGAATGTGGAATATGTAGCAATATATTTGGAACAGGCTTCATTAAGCAGTAATTAGATACACAATAAATACTGATTTATGAATGCATTTTTGATTAATGAATAAGTTAATCGATTACCATGAGTTATGCTATTAGGAAGAAAAAGTACAAGCATGACAACCTGCTGATACTAGATTGACAGTGTGTCAATAGATTATACTACAGTAAGTATCCCTGACACAAGAAATGTATATACTTGCTGTCAGTAAAATTTATACTAGTTCACTGTAACCTCTTGGTATAGACATTTTGTAAAAGCAATGAAATAAGCTATCTTTGGTGCTCTTGGGATTTTTGCTACTGTTTTTCACTGTTTTATAATTTGCCAGATTTATTTTTCTGTCTTTAATTGCTAAGTGCCAGTTGAAGGGGTCCAGACAGTGATGCTGCAAGCTTTCAGAGGAAAGGCCTCCATTTACTAGGATATTTGTGGAAGAGGTGAGATTATCTGTGCTTTGTTGTGGTTCCGTTGCTAGTCATGTGTGATTCTTTGTGACTCCATGGACTGCAGCATGCCAGGCTTCCCTGTCCTTCATTGTCTCCTAGAGTTTGCTCAGATTCATGTCTACTGAGTTGGTGATGCTGTCTAACCACCTCATTCTCTGCTCTACCCTTCTTTTGCCTTCAATCTTTCCCAGCATTGGAATCTTTTCCAAATGAGTTGTCTCCTTGCATTAGGTAGCCAAAGTACTGGAGCTTCATTTTCAGCGTCAGTCCTTCCCATGAATATTCAGGATTGATTTCCTTTAGGATTGACTGGTTTGATCTCCTTGCAGTCCAAGGGACTCTCAAGAGTCTTCTCCAGCACTGAATTCGGAAGCGTCGCAGGAGGCAGTGACCAAAACCATCCCAAAGAAGAAGGAATGCAAGAATGCAAAGACAGCAAAAAAAGGTTGTCTGAGGAGGCTTTACAAATAGCTGAGGAGTGAAGAGAAGTGAAAGGCAAGGGAAAAGAGAAAGCTATTAGAATCTTTTTAGGATTTTATCTTAAATCTAAGCATCTTACCTTAAAATTGCACATGAATTCTGTTTTCTGTTTCATAAATCCACTTCATATAAAAATAGTTATTTCCTCCCTAAAACAAAAAAGTGACATTAAAGTGTCATTTTAATCCCATGGACTTGTATTTGTCATTTAGTTGTGCCCTCATAAGGATGTGTACCCCAGTTAGAGCTGCATACACCTGCAAAGCAAGATCCAGATCTCTTCCAGGTATTCAGGGTTTCCAAAACCTGACCCCAAAATACTTGTTTAACCATTTCCTGCCCAACACAAACCCTCAGCTCTAATCAAAATTATTTATTTTGAAACCCTGCTGTATACTTTCCTAATGCCATTTCATTTATCTAGAATGCCTCCCTAAACCTTTCTGCTTGGCAAGGTCCTATATGTACACTTCAAGGTAGCACAGGAAGATTGTTCCACTTATATTATGACATGAGAGCCATGTAATTAATTTTTATTAAACTAGGTTATCATATGATGATAGATCTCCCTGTAGAATTGGGATTCTTAGTACCCTTTGGCAGTCCTGTGAATCCTCTGGAAGTATGGTAGTGCCATTAAGGTATATAAAGAAGTGAGGAGAATGTGACAAAGTAAAAGGCAGGAGCAGCAGAAGCAGTAAGGTTTTGATGGATATGTTATTTAATAAGTTGAAGAGGCTGTAGGATATCAAAAGGAGAAATGGCAGGTGGCAGTGGAAGAAGGGGAAGAAGGGGAACTGGAGAGAGAGAGAGAGATGTAGATTTGGGAAATTTATTCATGGAAAATAAATGAATGCATGAGAGTAGATAGAATTTCTGAGGTCCGAATAGAAGAGATGATTGAATTTTGTACATGGGTCCACAGTGCTAAATACTAGGAAGAAATAGGACATTAAAGATGGACTCAGGGGCTTCCCTGGCAGTCCAGTTGTTAAAACTCTGCTTTTCCACTCCAGAGGAATTGCAGAATCTGCATGCTGCGCTGGGTCAGCCAGAAACAAAAGCAAACGTGGAGAGGAGTAGTCTGTGGACGCAGACCAACTGAAGGTCAAGTTTGAGAAGAGAATATTGTTATTAGTAAATAGTAAAGAAATCAAAGGAGATGTGGACCGAGAGGTCACTGGATCCGACAGCTGTGTTAGTGGTGCAGTTAGAACCCTTTTGGCAAATTAGTGAGGACTGAGGACATAATTTTGTGAAGCATAAAGAAAAAAGTCCTTTCTCTAACAGAATTCTCTCTCCATCTGAGCTTTTTATGCAGGAAAAAACTCAGTGTTCCTGAAAGAAACAAAATGCAGCGCATTTTGTGAGGATTTTTAAAAATTGGAAAACAGAGAAAAAATTGTTATAATAAATAACATTATTTTGCATTTGAAAGCTTCCTACTTGTTTGGGGAAAAAAGGGCCCTTTTGGCACTCTTGCTTTAAAAGGTCAGTTTTGACAGCTTGAATATGGTTTTGAAAATTAAAACTAGTGCTCGCTTCGGCAGCACATATACTAAAATTGGAACGATACAGAGAAGATTAGCATGGCCCCTGCGCAAGGATGACACGCAAATTCGTGAAGTGTTCCATATTTTTATGTCTTTTGGCTATAAAACTGTAAACCAACAACAATAAACGAGAGACTGCTCCATCACCACAAAAAAAAAAGAAAGAAAATTAAAACTAATTCCTGCCTTTATTCGTTTGTATTTTTTGGAACAAATATTTGTGTAGGATCCATATAGATCATAAATATTTGAATGTGTCATATACTAAAATATATATATTGAATAATTTAAAACACATAATGGTGAATATTTATTGATTAATGTGAATTACTACATACTTGGACACAACAACTGTGGAAGAATTTTAAAGAGATGGGAATATCAGATCACCTTACCTGCTTCCTGAGAAACCTGTATGTAAGTCAAGAAGCAACAGTTAGAACTGGACGTGGAACAATAGACTGGTTCAGAATGGGGAAAGGAGTATGTCAAGACTGTATATTGTCACCCTGCTTATTTAACTTATATGCAGAGTACATCATGCAAAATGCCAGCCTGGATGAAGCACAAACTGGAATCGAGATTGCTGGGAGAAATATCAATAACCTCAGATATGCAGATGAAACCACCCTTATGGCAGAAAGTGAAGAGGAAGTGAAGAGCCTCCTGATGAAAGTGAAAGAGGAAAGTGAAAAAGCTGGATTAAAACTCAACATTTGAAAAATGAAAATCATGGCATCTGGTTCCATCACTTCATGGCAAATAGATGGGGAAACAATGGAAACAGTGACAGACTATTTTCTTGGGTTCCAGAATCACAGCAGATGGTGATTGCAGCCGTGAAATTGAACAACCCATGCTCCTTGGAAGAAAATCTATGACCAACCTAGACAGCATATTAAAAAACAGGGACATTACTTTGTCAACAAAGGTCTGTCTAGTCAAAGTTATGGTTTTTCCAGTGGTCATGTATGGGTGTGAGAGTTGGACCATAAAGAAGAGTGAGCACCGAAGAGTTAATGCTTTTGAACTGTGGTGTCAGAGGAGACTCTTGAGAGTCCCTTGGACTGCAAGGAGATCCAACCAGTCCATCCTAAAGGAAATCAGTCCTAAATATTCATTTGAAGGACTGATGCTGATGCTGAAGCTCCAATCCTTTTGCCACCTAATTGGAAGAGCCGACTAATTATAAAGAGCCTGATGCTGGGAAAGATTGAAGACAGGAGGAAAGGGAGACGACAGAGGATGAGGTGGTTGGATGGCATTGCTGATTCAATGGACATGACTTTGAGCAAGCTCCGGGAGATTGTGAAGGACAGGAAACCCTGGCATGCTGCAGTCCATGAGGTTGCAAAGAGTCAGACATGACTGAGTGACTGAGTAATAATGATGACATAACTTCAGCAGTATCCTTTTTTATCAGGAGGGAGGTGGGAGGAGGGTTCTGGAAGGGGAACACATGTATACCCATGGTGGATTCATGTCAATGTATGGCAAAACCAACATGATAATGTAAAGAAAAAAAAGAAAAGAAAAAAAATAAATAAAATTCTATCCGGAAATGAAAGTAAAATAAAAATTAGTCTTATAAATTGAATTTGATCCAAGATTTTATTTCTCTTTGATGATTTCTTTAGAAACTTAAAGAAAATACTGACAAATGATATTATGGTCAGAATATCCTCTAATAATCCTTGAGTATTTAGAATTTAAATCATTTAAATTAGAAATAACATAATCATACTCCTGTTAGATGTTAATAAAAAACTACAAGAATTTAAATGTCTGTAATTTAGAGGACTGAGCCTTTAATGAATTTGGAAATGTTAACATTCCTTAGCCTGTTTAATCATTCAGTAACTTTTTATGATTCTTAATTCTCTTTGAAAACCTCCAAATTAGTATTAGACTCACACTGTGTGCAAGGGAAATAAATTATTAAACTTTGATTTAATGCCACAAGCACATTCTTTCTACTGTATTTTGACAAGATCACCTTAAAATTATTTGTTTTTCATAACACTAGGAGTTAAAATATGTATAGAGTCCAGATAGTATGCAATGCAGGAGACCCTGGTTCAATTCCTGGATGGGGAAGAGCTGCTAGAGAAGGGATAGGCTACCCACCCCAGTATTCTTGGGCTTCCCTGGTGGCTCAGCTGGTAAAGAATCCACCTGCAATGAGGGAGGCCTGGGTTCCATCCCTGGGTTGGGAGGATCCCTTGGAGAAGGGAACGGCTACCCACTCTAGAATTCTGGCCTGGAGAATTACATGGACTGTGTAGTCCATGGGGTCACAAAGAGTGGGACCTGACTGAAGGACTTTCACTTCCAGGAGTTAAAATATGTATAGAGTCCAGACAAGTTAACAGATAAGGTACAATGATACTTGATATTTAAAATTAGTATGACTTAGCAGTTATGATCTATTATATTTAACAGTGTGAGCCTATTTCAATACAGTATTTCATCCTGCTTCCATTTGGCCTCATAAATAAAGCATACCACTTATTCCAAATTATTTTTTTGCAAAATTAGTATCAGTTTTAAAATCTATGTTACCGATTTTCACATATACTCTCAACTTATTAATTTTAGTTTTGAAATTAATATTGCATCATTTAAGAATTGTACAATTATTTATATTTATTCAAGTTTAGAATTTTAGGAAGAAAATTATTTTTTTAACTGAGAAACTTGTACAGTTAGCTAATATGATGACTTGAAGCATTTTTTGTAAGCTTTTTATTTAGAACGGTTATTTGAAATTTCATACATTGGTTAAAATTTAGATTGTGACCGTCTGAAATTTGATTTGCACATCACAAAATATATGAATAAATGGTTGTCATAAAATTTTGATTGAGAAAGGTAAATGATGTTCTTTGAAGTGATGTGATGATATGTTTGATATTAAGTTGGTAGTGGCTTTAATATAAAGAATTTATTTCTAAGCCTTCTATTAGGGATTTAATACTGGATTTCTAAACCGCAGTAATATGGTATGAGTTTAATGTTTAATTTATTGGCTTTTAAATTTGCCTCTGTTCATTCAGAATTTTCTGAATCTGATGGATGTATCAGCATTTTGGTTGCTTTGATGGAGTACAGCCTTCCATCTTGAGACTTCCAGCATATTCCTCCTTTCTTCTCTGGCTTAGCTTTTGCTTTTGGCTTGTTGTATTTACCATTTAGGTTGTTTTCCCCACATACATCATGGCACCACCAGCCTCCTAAAAAGGATAGATACACAGTTTAATAGTGCTGCTATTATGTTTACACGGTGAGTGCATCTTCAGTTATATGCATATTTTCCAATTTTAAATGATTTATATGTCTCATACATCTGATCAAAAGTAAAATATCTGAGAAAGGTTAGAGGTAAAATACATAATTGAATTAGAATCAAATTACCACATATACTAAGAGACATTTATTTACAGAGAAAATGTTTATTTTGGATTCACATTTTAAAGAGTTGACATTGAAAGATATTAGCTATTACCTTGGTAAGATATTTTGAAGATATGACAATAAAGTTTTGATATTAGGAAGAGGATACCTGAATGACTTTCTGGACAGTTGAAATGTCCTTTGGCTTTGTGATCCCAAGTAGAAAACCTCAAGTCTTTGTGTTCCGGAAGGGCCTTGGGGCCATTGCCAGAAATCCCAGCTAGATGTAGTGTATAGTTGGTTTCATGATCTCCCAAGTGAAAAGAATATTCAGTATAATACTTGTTGTCTTTCCAGTCTTCTAGCTCGATTCGTAAGATATAGTTAGATTGTTTTACTATGGAGTATATCTTTTCTAAACCCAACCAAAATTCTCCTGAAAAGAAAAGTTGTAGAAATCTGTGGATTGTCAATTGTAGATGAGGCAGTGACCATTTGAGTTTTGTTTTTTTTTTGCTCTAAGTAGCTTAACTGTTTTCCTCTTGAATCCTTTGGTTATTTTAGAGTTTCTTAAAATATTTGTTTTAAAAATAGTTTTATTGAAGATAGTTACATTTAAAATATTAATGGGCCTACCTAGAGTCTGATGATCCTTTCTTAACTGGATATTATCAGGCATATTTCACAGGTGAGACCTATTAGACTATTGTAAGTATAGGGCTGGTCATTGGTAAAATGTATCTAACTTGTGGGTCCTTATGTATACTAGCTTTATAATCAGCTTTTTTTTTAATACCTATATATTATGAAGAGATTTGTTAAGTATTTCTAGAGACTTGGATAATAATGTTATTTTCCTCTCATATGGTCTTGGCCTTTGATATTTTCTTGGTATATGTGTTTTCTTTGTAGAAAAAGAAGGAAATAAATAAAAATTTTTAAATAAAAAACATTCTTAATAACTTTTTGCTGTAGTTTAAAAAATTTTATTTGAAATGAAAACCATAACATAAATACAAACAGGTCTCTTTAATTATCACAATTAATCTCTCTTTAATTATCCCTTTTATTAAAGTATATAAGGGAAAAAAGTCAGATTTCTTTACTGCTGTTGAATCAGTATATTTCATCTTAAGAATTGCAAACTACAAATGGCTTACTTCCTTGCAGAAATAAATAAATATTCTGGACTGTCACTCTTAGGAGAAGACTTGAACCTACAAAGCATATCACTGATTATACCTTTTAGTTTGGGATTTAATTGGTAGTTTGAATCCAAAACTGTTTAAATAGTCAAATACTCCTGAACATTTAAAAACTTGATATAATAATGGGTGTTACCCATTTTATGAATGAGTGCATAGCATACTCATGGATTTTTATAATGTGCTTTTTGGATTTTAAACCTCTATCTTATTTTTAGTTAGCTTATTTTATTTTTTACCTAATTTGTTTTATGATCAAAATATAATAATTTGTATTAAATTAACTAAATTTATTTTAAGCCACACATTGTATAATATACATTTATAATGTTTAAATAATTGAAATTAAACGTTTTGTTTAGATCTGACAGCTTCTTTGTACCTTCCAACTTCCAAATAGTTCATATCTAAAATGTTAATAATAAGAAAGCAGAGGAACCACTGATAAGGATGCTTTTCTTTGAAGCTCATTCATAGCATTTACTACTTATTTGAAACACACAATACTTTTAAATCAAAATTATCTTTTAAAATCATAATTATGATAATCAGAAGCCATCTAATTAAATTGTGATAAGTATATACATAGAACAGACAGGTAATTATGGAAAGTATAATTCAAATAGAGACACTTGTAATAAGTTCAGTACTTATAAATGTGTAACTATTTGCTAATAATTTCTAAGAAGGCTGGGACTGTTCCTCATTCACTGTATTTCTAATGCCAAATCCACAATGGGCTTTATTAATAGATTTTTAACAAGTGAATGAATGTATGAAGTCATCTTACCATCAAGCCTCCCAAAACCATACTTGTAGTTTTCCCAGGTTTCATTGAAGTTTTGTGATCCATCTATTCGATGTTGAATTAATGTCCATGAACTATCTGAATATAATGAACAAATTCTATTTTCAGTAGACTGATGTTGATAGTTGTAACAAAATACTGTTTGTTTGCTTGGTTTTAACTTGTGGCTGCATAAAGTAGTTTTAACATTGTTATGGTAATATTTTATTATTTATTGTGGGCCCAAGAAGTTTAAATGGAGTGCAAACAATTAATTTGTCTTAATAAAGTTATTGACAGTAGTCATTTTAGATTATTTTTTAGAAAAAAGATGGAGAACATTGAATGCACAAGTAAATATATAAATAAGACAAATATATGTACTAGATCTAGTACAAATATATATAATACAGATATACATATATCTGATATATGTATATGTAGATCTAGATATATATAACTACCTGTGTTATATATAGTTTATTCTGTGTGTATGCACGACAAAAATAAGAGAATTAGTCTTACTAATAGGCAGTGAGGAATCTTAGCTTACTATTGTCTGTTTCTCTCAGGTTGGTTTTACCTGATTTAACATCACAGTAGACATTAAAAACTTGAGAGTTGCTGGGTCTGATGGAGTAGATGCCACTTGTATGTTTGCCTTGGTTATAAATGATGGTACAGTCAGCAGGAATGTCTAGAATCAACAAAAGATTATTACATAAGGTGCATTAATAGAGAATAATATCTTTAGAGCTTCAGATTTTAGTTGAAATTCTGTGGAATTGTGAATGTTGCCTTTAGCCTTTTTTAGTGATGCGTTATTGAAAAACTGTTTTATGCTAAAACATTTTTATTAGATAGCATGTTATACAAAGAGTATCAAATAGTTATTATCAAACTTTTTGAGAAAGTGACAAAATGAGAATTTTAAGTGCCCTTTCCCCTAGACCTAGGAAAAACATAAATAAAATTCCACATATGAGATTATTAGTATAGTGCTTAGTGCATATTAGGTTGTCAACAGATTGATGTGGAAAGAGTGAACTTATATAGAAGAAACTAACAAAGACCTTTTTTCCCTCTATGAATTACATTAAAAATAAATGTGTTTTGAAAATATATCATTTGTTGAAGCTTGGTTTAGAATGGAGACTTTGTCTCCCCACCTTTTTGCTTTTTGTATGGAAACTAGACACCTTGAAGAGAATGCCATAATCTTTCCATGCATATTCAACAATTGTTAACATTTTACCGTATTGCTTTATAAACAAATATATACAAATATGAATTTTGTTGTGCTGTTTGAAAGTCATTTGCAAACATCATGACCCTTAATCCCGTAGATACTTTGGCATGTATCTCTTAAACATGAGGTTATCCTCTTACATAATTGTAATACTGTTATTACATCTAAGGAAATTAATAATTATTACCTAATAGCAAGTCTATATTCATATTTCTCTGATTGTCTTAAGAATGTTTTATTGGGTTTAAAAAAATCACTAAGATCCGATTTAAGTTGACACATATTTGTTGAATGTATCTCTTTACTCTCTTTTAGTCTAGAACAGGCCCTGAGAATAGGGATTTTTGATGGAAATGTCAAAGATAGAAGAAAAATTTGATGATAATAGCTTCAAGACAGAAACCCAGCAAATTATCTTACCATCATGTTCTACATTTTTTGTTTCATTCAAGTGAAAAGAGGGAGTGGTTCTTGGTGCTCTTGGTTTAGAAGAAAGAGAATTTTCTGTGGTTTCTTTAATACCAGTTCTTCTTAACTGATAAAAGAATACAAATCTACTTTTAAAAATTTGAATATTTAATTAGCAGAAATCTGAGTTCATAATATGTTATTGTTTTCAATGGTAAGAGGGATAAATAATGCTATACATATTATACAGACTTCCTGTTCTCAAAATATTTAGTCAGGCACATTATTTAATGAGTTCAAAAAAATAGAGAAAGATACCAAGGCAAAAAACAGAAATTGATCAAAAAACAGCAAGACCAAAGGCAGAGACTTTGCTTAAAGTATTTTAATATGTTCTATTTATTTATATGAATGTCATATATATTCTGTTCAGTGACAGAGGCAGGTTTCAAGTTTCATAATTCTCAGTTGTAGGTCTTAAGTCATAATAATAGTAATTTGAACAAGGTTGCTTTCTTGATAGTTTTTGACATGTAAATGATTTGTAGAGGTAGCAAATTGGCAGCTTTATTTGTTTGCTTTTCATATATTCAGTATTTCATTGTCTGTTGTGCTGGGTTTGCAATCTATTGACTGACAGTTTGTGTTAGTGATGACTTGAGAAAAGCAGAGTATATAATATCTTGTGTTAATAGTGTTAAGTTTTTTGATGTCAGCATAAATGTCATTTCTTAGGATATAATTCATTAGGATCTCTTATAAAGTTCACTTATGGTATGTTAGTCTTTTCTACTAAGTGACTGTGATCTCAGAGTAACTTAACTTTAGAGTTTGGTTTGTAAATTTAAATTGAATAAGTTGTGTCAGATGATCTAAGGCTTCTTCCAACTTAGAAAATTACTGTTTTAAATTCTTCATACATTTTATTACTAGATAAGATGTATATCATTTTATAATATGACATTTTGCTTTTGTAAGTAGGTTCATTTACTCATAGTAAAATATATAGGAAAAAGAAAAATAACATACAGTAAGAAGGAAATTATGGAAATCAAAACTAGTTGGAAAAAACCCCTTTTTGGACAATTAGCATAAATACCCTACTAAATAATAATTGATAAATCAGCAAAAGTAACTTACTAATATTATGAGTCATAAAATTACTAAAACATAATGTGTTTAGTGGAAATTATAATATTTGTTTTATAGTCCTTGGCATCTGTTTTTTTAACCAGTTTCTTCAAGTCTGTATTATTTATGAAATTCCTGAATGGCTATTTAATAGTATTATTACTAATTAATATTTTTGAAGTGAAAGTGAAAATGAAGTTGCTTAGTTGTGTCCGACTCTGTGCGACCCCATGGACTGTAGCCCACCAGGCTCCTCCATCCATGGGATTCTCCAAGCAAGAGTACTGGAGTGGGTTGCCATTTCCTTCTCCAGGGTATCTTCCCAACCCAGGGATCGAACCCCAGTCTCCCTCATTGCAGGCAGACGCTTAACTCTCTGAGCTGTAGCTTAGCTGGTAAAGAATATTTTACACTATGGTATTTTAAAATACTTTTAAACTATATTGTGCCAAATATTGGAAAGCTTAGATTTTGACATGGTTTTATTCTAAACAGATATCTCCCTTCCTCACCTAGCCAGTTATTTATATTGTAGATTAAATTATACTGTTGGGTATTAAACTTTGTTAGGCATGTAGCTTCTAATAATTACAATAATATTAATCATAGCAAGTTTTTATTGACCTGTTTGTACTAAATATGACATTACCTTTATTAACTCAGCATGTATTTATTAAGTGTTTACTATGTATCAGACAGTGTTCTCTATATTTTGGGGTCTACAGCAATTTAAAAAAAATGGACAGAAACTTCTGTACATATGGATCTTGCATTCTAGTGCAGGGACAGAATAAGTAACTAAATACATATATTATGTTAAATAAAGGTAAGTGTTAAGAGAAAAAAGAGTAATGAAAGAGGTAGCAGGTTTCAAGCATGGGTGTAGGGGATTGTAATTTCTGATGAAATTATCTGGGAAGGATTCTTTGAGAATTTTGTATTTGAGAAAGACTAAAGGGAATAAGAATGGGCCATGCCAATACCAAGATGAAGAGCATTCCAGACAGAGAGCAACATAGGCAAAGGCGCTGAGATAGCAACTTGTTTGATGTGTCTGAGCAGCAGTAAAAAGGCTAATATGACAATAGTAGAGGAAAGGAAGTCAGTGAGATGATTAACTCATCCGAGTCTTTTTGGGCCGCTATGAGTGAGATGTGAAGCTATTGTGGGGTTTCACACAAAGAGAGACATAGTGTAATTTAAATTTTAAGTGAATCTCTTTGGCTGCTATATTGAGGATGTACTTTGCATGAATTCTTTCTTTTTTCTCACAGCCATCCTATAAGACGGTTCTCTTATTGTCTACCTGGAATACCTTGGAAACAGAGAGGGGGTTAAATAATTTATTCAAGGTCACACAAGTTTTAGAACCAGGATTCAAACCCAGGTCGTTTACTAGCTTCAGAGCCTGCAAACTTAAGTCATGCTGATGTGATCCTTTTATTCACTATCCAGTGATAATTATTGTAAAGTATTATTTTCATAAACTTTATTTTTATGTAAAAGATTGGACATACAATTAAGACATTGACTTACCTGGTTTTCTATTTCTTTTATTTGACTTTGCTGTTGGTTTAATTTTCTGTATTGTTCTTCCACAAGCTGAAGAAGGTCTCTAATGCTATTATCTTGCTGTTCTACCAAAGTCTGGAGATAGATTGTATGTTGGTTAGAGGTTTCTTTCTTCCCTGTTAAGCTAGACTTTTTCATTTCCTCTAGCACTGTCACAGTCTAATTTTTTAAACTAATAGTGTATTAGAAAAATGAATACTGGCAAACCTTTTCCCCTTGCATGCCTCTCTCAGTAGTACATACTTCTGTTTTGTTTTTATTTAAACTGTACCATCTATAAAGTCTGATTTCCTGAACTTTAAACTACTTTAATTACATGGAAACCACCCCCCCCCAGCATTTTAGTGTTTTCCATTTACTGTATTACCTTTATACATTTTAAAGATGAATAGTTACACAAGTTATATTCCTTTAGCTTTTTACTCACCTCCAGTAATTCACAATATTGTAATAGTTTAGTGTTCTAAATTTCATTGCTTAACTGACTTGTAATTTTCATCTGAAATGCAAAGTTCAGTTATTTTGATAAATAATGTTAGGGAAACAAAAACCAGCTTGAAGTTATAATGGGAAAATTTATTTCCTGGAGGCTTTTTTTTTTTAATGAGAAAAATATAGTGTTTCAGCAGTTCAACAAAGTATTTCAAGTAGCATGTCTTAAAATATTTTTTTGAAAAGATCCCCATTGAAAGCATAATCATGCTCTTTAGTTTCTACTTACTTTAAGTGAGGTTACTTCCAGGTATTCCTGAATTTGAGGTTGATTTTTAATTAAATTGGTTAATTGGTCCTCCAGGTATCTCACTTTTTGTTGCAGTAGAATTTTCTCTTCAAGGAGACTTTCAAGTTTTGAGTCGAGTTCAAGTGACATGTTCTTCACTTCTTCATTTTTGACTTGCAGTTTGGATGTCGCCCTTCTGAGTTCCTTTTCTTCTTCTTTGATTTCATTAGTTTGCAATGATAAGTCATAAAAGGACTGATCAAATATGTTGAGTTTTTGAAATATGTCGTTAATTTGGCCCTTAGTCTTATGAACAAAGTCTTTAAGTCCATGTCCTAACTGAAGTAGGCCGTTGGCTAAAATTTTTACATCATCTAACATAGCAAATCTTGATTTTGGCTCTGGAGGTATAGAATCAGGTGATGTATAGTCTTGGTCGGTTCTGGAAGAAACAACTAGAGGAGCAATAAAAAGAAAGAGCTTGATAGTGTACATTTTTATCCTGATTATTCACTTTCAAGCGATTTGGAATTTGTTTTTTTCCTGGGAGCATACCAAGACTTCTGAACTCTGTATATAACACTGTTTGCCATGGACACAGTAAGGTTGGCAGGTCAACATAGTTAATCGTTAAGCTATGTAAACTTGTATGAATGTAACCTTCCAGACTGAGTTAGATCAGTGCTAAATGAAATCAAAGAAATGAGCAATGACCTTGATTGATTATTTGAAATGGTTATTGTATTTAATTTGGCTGTATTGTAAAACTGCATTTTTAGTGTTAGGAGATCTACCTATTTTTAAAAGCTCATTTTAATTTGTCATGATTTTTTAAAGAGATTTACAAGTAAAGATCAAACTCTTTTGACAGATAAATTCATCATTAAAGCTGAGGAAAAATTAGTGAATCAAGTATGCATTTCCCAAATTGTGTTTTAGTTTTTTTGAAACAGTAATGATCCCCAAAAATGTGTTCTCTGTGAAGCCTTCCTCCATATCTGCCGGTGATGTTAATGCTGTATTCCCATGCTACTCTATATGAGTTAACATATGGTTATTTAGTCCTTATTATTTGTCACTGTGACTATTTGTATATTTTTTTTGCTTCAGATGATCTGTCTAAACCGTGTTTGTATATGATCACAAAATCCCATATCTTAAAAGGTATTTCATCCTTTTCCTCTGTTACGTTCTATGGCTCTGTGTTCTAGCCTCTATCCCCTGTTCCCACTGAAAGGCCAATAGATGATGTGTTTCCAGTGTCAAGGACTATCTGCCTGTTATACATTTTTCTGTAGTTTGTGAACTTGGGAACAATATTCATGATCTGAATTTAACAAAGCCTTTCTTTTCTCATTTAGCAGTAAGGGGTTTTGGATAGAATGGTTGCAGTAGATGTAGTGAACCATGGTGGCTAAGGGTTTGATTCTGGAGAGAGACTAGCTGAACTGGAATCCTGACTTTGCTGTTTTTTAGTTCTGTGAAATTACTTAGCTTTTCTGTACCTCTTTTTTCTTGTCTATCAATTGAAGATAATGTCTACTTTATAGAATTTAAAAATTAATATCTTAAAGCACTTAGAGCAGTACCTAGTTTCAGTAAATACAATATGGTATTATGTACTAGCTCTTTTGTAATTAGAAACTCAATGCATCTATGTAGTAGTACAGTAATATTTTATTGATAAATATTATCTTATGTTAAGATGATATAAGTTGGAAAATTTTTCTGGAATCTAGGTTTTCTTACTTTGGTCTCTTGAACCTTGGTAAATACAAGGAATTATTTCTTTTGTTTAGTTTGTGTATGCTTTTTCTTAGTGTCCAATATAGAACAATATAAGTATTTCTGTTGGTAAGAGAAATAAAGAATGCAAGTAAATAAAAGTATACAAATACTTCCAATAGTGAAGAAGAAAAGCAAAACATTTTTCCTTTTTCTTCATTTTCATTTTACCTTTACCACTGGGTACATGTTAGGAAATTATAGAAGTGTATGTTGAACTTGTGAAAAAATTTGAATTTTCTCCCCCTTTTCAAAGGGATATGTTAGTGTTGAGATCATTGGTCATGAAGGGCGTGTTTCAAAATCTTTCTTAATTGAACTATCTCCTTTTCTTGCTTGAAACTATTGACCCTGATGTTTCATCCACCTTCTGAGGGGCAAATGAGACGGGCCAACTTCTTGTCTCTATTGTACTATAAGCTGTTTATTGGTAAGGTCTGTATCTGTGTTTAATTTATATTCCATAGGGCACTTCAGTAAATTCCTTACATGTTGGAGAAATAATAAATTTTTATTGAATGAATAAGATAATGATAAGTCTTAACATGGGAGTTTTTCAAACACAAAATTTGCATGTAATAGATACTCCTTTTTAGTATTGAAGGTTCTTTACAATGAAAAGAATTTGAAAAGAAGTCCCTTCCAGTGCATGAAATTAACTGGATAATAATTAACTGGAAAGGCTGTGTTTAGGAATCTCTTTCTATTTTAGTTAATGTGCTGGAATATTAACACTTTCTGTTGAAGTTATATGTTATAACGCCTCACATGTAATGCTAAAAGAGATTAGAGGCAGTGGTTGCATATTCTTGGTTTATAATATTGTCTTTGGATAGAAATATCTGGGTAATCTTTTTCTTATAGTAGTTTGACATGTTATGGAATATAATTTAAATAAATTATCTAATTGCAACCTGTGGAAGAGTGTCAGTGTGGGAAATATACTGTGTTTAAACAGAACCCTGACCAGATATAACCAGTAATGTTATAAAAATTTAAAATTTTTATGCCAAAGAAAATAAGAAACTAAACAAATTAAGACTTAATTTAAGGATTCCCAGATTTTATGAACTAATACCTAAAACTTCTTAGCTGCATGGAATTTTAGGACACTTAGGAGCTTTGTTTAAAAAGTGAAGCAAAGTCCTTTATCCTCTCGCGGTTGTGCAATCTTATGGAGATTTGACTTCCAAATAAAACACAAGGCATTTTGGATCTTGTATCCCTATTAATTTGAATATAGTATGTCCCTACTAATTTTTTCCTTTTTAACTGTGGTCATTTCCTTTTTAACTGTGGTCATTTGTTTTTGAATTAATATATTTGATAGAAAGACTATAAGTAACTGAGAAAAATATTTATAAATAGAAATATTTATATGAACTAATGAAAAAGTAATACATTAGCTTCCTTTTCCTCTCTTTGTCTAGAACAGTACTGTCCGATGGAAATACAATGTGAGTTATATATGTAAAAAACTGAAAAGAGATGAGTGAAATTAATTTCATGTCTTTTTTATATCAAAAATTACCATTTTAACGTACCAATATGCAAATATTAATTAGGTATTTTATATTCTTTTTTCATACTATCTTCCAAATCTGGTATGCATTTTATACTTTCAGGATATGTCAGTTAGAACAGGTACACATAAAGTACTCTATAGTCTCCAGGCAAGAATACTGGAGCGGATAGCCATTCCTTTCTCTAGGGGATCTTTTTGATCCCAGAAGCAAACCCGGTCTCCCGCAACACAGGCAGAATCCTTCACTCTCTGAGTCACCAGGGAAGCCCTGTGTTCCCCTAGACTGTATTATTGGACAACACAGGTCCGGAAGGTGAGTGACCGCCTAAGGAATCATTCTATTTATCTTAGCTTTTTTCCCAGGTCCATTAACTGGCATTAATAAATATTTAATTTTTATTCTAAAGTACTTAATGTGGAAACCCAGATATTTGAAAATCTTTTAAAAATAAAAATCCTCACTCTTCACTGTTAAGATTTTGGGGTCTGTCATACCAGTTCCCTTGGATGACTGGCTAAATGTAATTTTTATTTAACACAAATGAGAGTATGTTATATATAGCTCATGTTTTTATATATATGTACATGGATTTAAGACTTTAACATTGTAAATTTATTTTTATATGAGTTCCTATGTATTTACCATATCCTTTTAAGTGGCTGCACAGCCTTTTATTATATAGATGCACCTTAATTTAATCATCTCCCTGTCAATGATACTTTAAGTTGCTTGTAATTTCCTGATTATAAACAATATGTATAGAAAATGTATTTATATTTGTATGTAAATATTTTCATATGATAAGTTCATAGATGTTAACGTTCAAAGTAGATTTCTCTCTGCAGATTATCCTAAAAGGATTGTGCCAGTTTACATCCCTACCAAAAATATATGAAAGTTTTTTTTCTCATTAATATTTACCAGTATTTTGAATGAGCAAGACAAAAAATATTGATAAACCTGGTAGGCAAATATATCTAGCTGGTTTTGCTGTCTCTCCGTCTTGCTCTCTGTGAATTATCTGAGTACTGTCTAAGTCTCCCTCTCCCCGTCAAACTCCCTGCCCCATGTTTGTCTCTTTCTGACCAATTTTAGGAATTACTTACATGTGATGGATATGAACTCTTTGTCATCTGTGTAACATCAGTGTTCTTCCAGTTTGTCCTTTGTCTTCCACTTGTGTTTTGGTATCCCCTGCTCTGAAGAGGCTTTAAAATTTATCTTTTATGATGTTTTTGCCACTTATGCTCAGAAATGTCTTCTTTACCTATAAAATATGGTCTCTTTAATGCTTTTCTATTAGTTTTATTTTTATTATTTAAAACTTGGATTTAATCTAAATTTATTTTGAGAAAGTGGTGAAATATGAAATCAGCCTTAAAAAAGGCTAGTCGGGTATCTCCACAACTCAACACTTTTTTATTGCTCTACTTTCTCTCTGCTAGCTTAAAATTCCTCTGAAGGAGTATTACAAATGCAGGGTTAAGACTTACTAGGTTTATGTGGAACTTTATTAGTGGAGTTAGTAGTCAAATGAAAAAGAATTTGGCCTAAATGCATGCATTTCACTTTCAGAGACAAATTGAATTTAAAATTGTATTGCTTACATTAGAAATTAAGCATAGCTTAATGTTTAGTTAATTCCCATTTCACTTGAAAATCCAAACTCCAGAAGAGTTAAGTAACTAAATATTTATGTGAGTTCTGTACTATTCATTCATTCAGTCAATGATTTATTCATAGGAGAAACTATCCTAGACATTGGAAATAGAGCAACTAACTAGATAGATAAGGTCCTTGCACTCGTGGAGTTTGGCCTTTAGTAAAGGAGATATATAAACAAGAAACAATACATAAACAAGATAAGTTAGGATTATTTTAAGCAGATTATTTGAGTTGTGAATGGAATGACAAACTGATGTGATATTTGAGAGGGAAAGTGAGCCTTTCTAAAACTTGAAAGATGAAAAGGGAATGGTTATGTCCACGTCCACAAAGCTAAAACAGTAGTAATCTGAATGCAGAAATTGAGGGGTGGGAGGAAAGCATGATGTGTTTAGCTATTCTGTGCGTTTTGCCTGTCTTACTTGCAAATTTCTCATTGAAATTTGTGGGCAGATTGTTTAATTTTTAGGTCCCCTTGTGGGCCCCCAGTGACCTTCAGTGTTCGTGACATTTATTGTTCTGCATTATAAGTATTTACCTGTTTGATTCTCCCTCCAGACATGAGTTCTATGAAGTCAAGAACTTTGCCTTTTATCTCCCTTACTTTCAGTATCTAGTATACTGAATACTCAGTAGATGTTTGTCACAGTGAGGAATCATAAGCATGATAAAGGCCAGTCTGTAATCAAGTGCTTTGGATCCTGTTTTCACCCACCATTTCAGGAACCCTACATTCTTGTTTAGTGTGTGCAAACTCTTGTCTCAACTCCATTCTTTCCATTAGGATTTGATTGAACTTCAACCTTTCTAGTCTCAAAAAGCTTCCCAAATCCCCAAGTTTTGTCTCCAAATATTGCATTATCTTTCTCCCCTTCTCGGCTCTAGTCTACGTGCTTCACTTTTTTAATGCCTACTTCTCTTGAATCTTACTTTTGTTTGTTTTCAGCCTAAGATTATCAGTGACTTGTGCTCAGTTGTGTCCAGTTCTTTGTGACCTCATGGGCTGTAGCCCTCCAGGCTCCTCTGTCCATGGAATTTTCCAGGAAGAGTATTGGAGTGGGTTGTCATTTCCTCCTCCAGGGGATCTTTCTGACTCAGAGATTGAACCCATGTCTCTTGTGTCTGCTGCATTGCAGGTGAATTCTTTACCACTAGTGCTGTCTGGACTTAATTAATATTTTTTCCTGTAGTGTAAAAGGGTAAGAACTTTTAGAGCATACCAGTGGTGCTTTACACTTCTACCAATTATTTCAGAAAGAAAGGTAAAGAGTTGGTCTGTGAAAGCCTTATTTGCAATAGCCAAGATATGGACACAACCTAAGTGTCCATCAGCAGATAAATGGATGAAGAAGCTGTGGTGTGTTTATGTGATGTTGCTGAATGCAGCTGACATTTTTCATTTCTTACCTCCTGTGGTCTCTGAATAGCATTTCATACTTAGCTGTTAATTCTACATGTAATTTCTTCCTTTCACTTCCATGTCACTGTACTCTCAAGGTTTTCCTTCTGCTTCTTTGTAGGTGACTGATCAGTCTTCTTTGCAGGCTCATCCTCTTCTGGATGACCGCAAGATCTTGGAGTTCCTTAAGACTCCTTTGTTTGAATAACATGCAATGAGTAATTAAATGATATTTTAGTTCTCTCATAGTTAATGTCCTTGGCAGTGATTCTCAGCATAGGAAAAATGGTGTATAGATGCAAGATAAAAAAGAAGAGATAAAAGCCTTGTATTCTTGAATTTGAATTATCACTATGAATTTAGGTATATTTCATGTTAAAAGCATTCTCCCCTAACTCTTTCAAAAGAAGAAACAATGAGTAACCCACAATTGGTGGCCTGAAAAAAACATTTTCCACTTTACAAACCACAGCTCCTTGGAGAAACAGCTGATTCCAAGTTTTGAAAGAAAGTGTACAAGAAGAGCCTGAAGTTAGCAAGAAGCTGTGGAAGACTAGTATGACTGAAGCAAAGGGACTATGAGCCAGTTGAATTGACCTTTTCACTTGTCAAGGATGATACCGTTTGAACACCAATAAAGATAGTAACATTACTTTGCCAACAAAGGTTCATCTAGTCAAGGCTATGGTTTTTCCAGTAGTCATGTATGGATGTGAGAGTTGGACAGTGAAAAAGGCTGAGCGCCGAAGAATTGATGCTTTTGAATTGTGGTGTTGGAGAAGACTCTGGAGAGTCCCTTGGACTGCAAGGAGATCCAACCAGTCCATCCTAAAGGAGATCAGTCCTGGGTGTTCATTGGAAGGACTGATGTTGAAGCTGAAACTCCAATACTTTGGCCACATCATGCAAAGAGCTGACTTGTTGGAAAAGACCCTGATGCTGGGAAGGATTGGGGGCAGGAGGAGAAGGGGATGACAGAGGATGAGATGGCTGGATGGCATCACCGACTCGATGGACATGGGTTTGGGTGGACTCCAGGAGTTGGTGATGGACAGGGAGGCCTGGCGTGCTGCAGTTCATGGGGTCACAAAGAGTCAGACACGACTGAGCGACTGACTGACTGAAAGATAGTAACTGCAAAATATTGAAACCTGTTAATATGTTTGGTCCATTAATTTATAAGTGATAAACTTATAAATTTATCACTTATAAAAAAATTGATCCCTTTTAGAGGAATGTAATGTGCCAACTGATTATTTTGAAAACTGGCAGATAATGGAAGAGAATGAAGCATTTTTTCTTGCCTCTCATCTAATGAATGGTTCACTGGCAAAGCAAATAGTAGCGAAGGAAAAGTGCTTTTCATAGAGATATCTCAGCTTCTACATATAGGAACAGTGATAGAATATTACCTTTTGGCAACCCTTAATGAATTAATTGACTTAGGCGTGGATCATCATTGTGTACTAATTGCACAGAAACAGAAGCAACAACCAAACATTTTCCTCCTGGTAGAAGGATACAGTATCAATTATGAAGTGGTCTTGTCCCTGAAATTTGACCAAAGGTCTGGATTCAACTTTCAATTTATAGAAAACCCAGAGGACCATGTTAAATGTTACTGCAGGGTGCTGTCAATAAAATCTAGCCTCTGGAAAAATCTACACAAAAATAATTCAGTTTCTTCACCAAATGTATGGCAGTGGTAGAAGATGAAAAGACTTCATCATGATCAACCAAGTACCTGTCTCTTTCTCCCATAGCTACTGGATACTTCTCTCACAACACAGATTGTTTGGAAATGTTCTTGTTTATAGGTGTTTCCCTGCCATTCAATGTGTGATGACACCTTTTACCTCTTTTTAATCTTGTTATTTTTAACTTTTGACATTTCAAGTATAGTGTGTCTTGATGTGGGGCTCTTTGAGTTTGTCTTCTTCGGAACTCTCTCAATGTCCTAGAACTAGATGTCTGTTTCTTTCCTCAGATTAGAGACGTTTTCTGCCATTATTTCTTCACAATTTTCCATAAGTAGGTTAATGCCACTATACATCCTGCTTTGGAACCTGCTTTTTTTCGTTCGACATGCTGGATATCTCTTTCTGCATTAATAATACCACTGTACATTTTCATTTTGGGGATTCTGATATAGATTTGTCTTATTAGTATAGCTTAATTAGCCCAGTACTGATGTACATATTTCTTCATAATTCTTTATAACTACTCCCTAATATAAACAGTGTCATGAATTTCTTTCACCACACCCATTTGTACATATGTGTGGTTCTTTCCTTAGACTAGGGATGGGTTTGTTAGGTTAGACAGTATGTTCATTTACAATTTCTGTATTACCCTACCACCTTCCAGAAAATTTAGACGTATTTTCATTGTCCCAGTATTTGATTAGGAAGGTTATACTTGAAGTCCTGTTCATCCGCTCTCAGCAAGCACTTGTCTTCAGGTAAAGTAATTATCAATCTTTTTTTTCTTTTTTTAAAAAAATTCAATTTTTAATTGGAGGATAATCATTTTACAGTATTGTGTTGGTTTCTGCTGTATATCAATGTGAATCAGCCATGATCTATTTTTTCTTGAATTATTTCTCAGCTTTGTATTGGCAGCCGGTACTGCTGCCAGCAGCTGTGTAAGATGCAGCTCGGCTTACGTCAGTAATTAATTGTAGAGTCATATGTGATTTTCTCATAGTAGCTGTCTAATACTGTCATACCTACCATATTTCCATATGTGTTTTTTGAACAATAGTGCAGAATATTATACCTCTTAAAACCTTGATCACGTTTATACAAGTCACGTTTATAAAAGTACCCTATAAGGTAATGTCAGAACTGCCTTTTAATCTCTTGAAAACCTTTCTGTCCTCACTGGTTTGCTTCTCAGAAGCCTCTTTTAGGGGAAGTCACTTGCATTCTGAAGTCTGACTGGACTGTATTCTGACTTCAGCTTTGCTGCTTGGTTGTATGTGGAAAGCTCTTGACTTTTCTGGGCCTCAATTCACCTATAAAGTGGGGGTATATTTGAGTGCTGTCTGTTTGAATGATTACTCGAAGGATCAAGTCTAACATTGTATGTAAAAATAACATAGTATCTATAGGGCAAATGCTGATAATTCAGTGTTTGTCGTTTATTTCTTTTGTAGTGTGTAGTAGTGATGCAGAGTGTTTTCAGATATGTTCACCACCATGTGTGCTATTGCCTTCACAGAAACCTTCTCTACATATACCCTCAGAGTCTCAATTTTGCCAACCGTCAGGGTTCTGCCAGAAATATAACAGTGAAAGTCCAGTTTATGTATGGGGAGGATCCTAGCAACGCCATGCCGGTAAGAGATGCTCTTTACAGCTTCTGTTCGTCATATGTGGTTCAAACAGACTTTTTTTTGGGTTGGGGGGTGGTATCAGTTGGTTGGCAGGTCTAAACTGGAAATTAATGTGATCTTGTAAACCATATTTCTGACTTCATTACTTCCTATACAGGTAGTAATGAGTTTACTTGAAGTCTTATTTATTGAAGACTTGGTATATGCTAGGCACTTCCAGAGATACAAAGATGAATAAGACTTATAATCTAGAGGATAGAAGAACAACGCAGAAGATTTCAAAATAGTGAACTTCAGAAGAGAGCCAGATAGAATCACCTAGGGTGCTCTAACAGGGCGCAAATAGCTCTTCTCTTTGCTTGCATCTGTGATTCTGATTCCCCTCCTTCAGAAGAAAAGGGCAGGTAAGGGAGGTGGAAAGTGGTGGGCAGCAACTACATCCTAAACTCTGGAGAGGGATACCAGGCAGATACCATTATTTTTAAATCCCCCCAAGGGATTACAGCTTCCCTGGTGGCTCAGACAGTAAAGAATCTGCCTGCAATCCTGGAGACCAGGGTTTGATCCCTCAGTTGGGAGGATCCGCTGAAGAAGGAAAGGCAACCCTCTCTTGCCTGGAGAATTCCATGGACAGAGGAGCCTGGCTGGCCACAGTCTATGGGGTCGCAGAGTCGGACCCTACTGAGGGACTAACACTTTCAAGGCATTAAATTTTTTCAGCCAATACTGAGAACCTGAGGTATGTGCTGATTATTAGAAGATTGAGAGCATGTAGGATTCAAAGGCCGAGACGTTCAGAGGAAGGAGAGAATGCCTCAGAGGTGGTTAAAATGTTACAGCAGTGGGTCGAGACCATGGGGAAAGGGAGGCAGTTCACCCTGGAGAATGTTCTTCAGCAGAGGTAGAGTGGCGAGTTGCCAGCGAGCCAGAACAACGCAAGAAAAGTCAGAAATAGTAGACCGAGGCCAGACTGTGGAGGGTCTTGGCTGCCCACATTATCATTGAGGACTTATGGGACACGAGTAAATGCAAGTTGCAAGAAAGTAGATTTTTTTTTTCTTAAATAATTTATTGAGTGCTGAGCAGAAATAATTTTTTTTAATTAGTTTTGCCATACAATAGTAGATTTTTAACTTACGGAGTAAGAGCATACCTATCACTGTAGATGTTCATCCTCTGAGAGAACCTTTGTGGACTGAAAATGAGCAAGAAACAGGTGCATTATTCACAGTTTTATTTTGGGCTTCTATGTGAGTCATTCGAATCAAGTTCTTTTAATTTTCTACTTACTAAGAGAACTGTTTTCATTTCCACTGTAGCTCAATTTCATCAGCATTTATAGATCTTGATAACAGCAAGCATGGATTATTCATCTTTGTATTCTTCTATGGCAGCTTTTTCAGGTCTTTGCATATAACACATGCTGAGCAAATATTTCAGTAAATGGAGAATTTACTTTTGAGGTTTGGAATAAGCATTTCATGCTTTTTACTAGCTCTTCATTTCTGCTGAAGGACTGAATGTACCATCATTGTTGATGAAAAGATACTGGACTGTGAAGATAGATGCTTTATTATCCTATATGTGAATGGTCATGTGAATTTGAGCTTATGACACACATAGTGTATGTGAAATACTTTGTTTTTATTTTTTGCCTAACCAACTCTTCCTTGCCTTAGCATATATACGGCCTCCTCTGCAGCGCCCCAGCTGCATCCAGCCGTACTGGCAGTTAGACCACTCTTGCTTTTGGTGCTGCCACAGTGTCTCCTCACTTCTTTTACAGGCTGCTTCAAATGTTCTTAAACGTTTATGTGTTTATTTCTTTACCTTGTCCACTAGACTGTGAGCTCCTTGAGGGCAGGGACCGTATCTTACTCCTATCTGTATCTTGATGCCTGTCATAGTGCTTGACGTAATGGATGCTCAGTTCGTGTTGATGAATGATTACAGATACCTGTTAAATGGTCAAAGGAGCACTTTCCACTTCATTTCATGCATGTTAGGAAAGTAAGTTACTTTGTGAAAAACAATAGTTTCTCAGAGGGGGAAAAATGTGCTGCATTCCATTCACTTGTGTATTAATGTTATGAAAATACAATGCTTTTATGTTTATGTGAGTGGCTGGTTTGAAAGAATATATAATCAGACATTTGCTTATTTTTGTATTTGCTGATTTTTAAAAAATGACTATTAAAATGGATCTTAAGGTAAATTTTGATCATATAACATTGATATGATAAAACCATAAATTTCATAATTCTGGCACTGGAACATTTTAATTAAAACATAGTAAGATATTCTTAGAAAATTTTTAAAATTAGACATATCTAGGAGAGTCATAATTATTTACTTTTACATACTCTTAAAAGGACCTGCAAAAAGAAACATAGATATCTGTTTCTATGTTCTTTTTATTTAAGGATGGTGCCAGTTAACCCCTTCCCATGAGGAGTAAACTGAGTCGTTTTTACCATTTGCGTGATAGAAGTGTGATGACCTGTCCACATACCTATTCATGCGTGTGTAGAATGACTGGCCAGACTCAGAGGTTTAATCTGTGACTAGATAACATTGTAAAGTGTGTCATATTGGAATCAGAGCTGTGACCTTGACATCAATAAGACATTTATCTGATCAGCTGCCCTAATTAACCATAGCATGGTTGGGTAGAATTCACAAGACAGATATATGAGACTGAATTATTTTACCTCTAAAATGTCGCTAAAACTTTTAGAAACATCCAGTCTCTAAAAGTAATTTTTTTTTATGTGGTGGATTAAAAAAAGCATAAATAAGAATAGAAGACTGGAGCTCCTCTTTCATTGTAGAGTAGCTTACAGTAAGGATACAGAGCTTGACCAAAATTAGGATATTTTAATATAAATAATTTATATTATGACATTTAGAATGACTGTTAGTAGAGAAGCCACCGATTTATATAGTAGATACAAATATCGAATTTCTTATATAAATTCCAAATGACATGGCATAGCTAGATTTTAGAATGAATTCTATACTTTCTTTAAGAGAAAGGAAAGAAATGTACCTTATTGCCCAATAGATATAATGGATAGAAACTTTCTGAATGTTTGAATGTCACATGGGTGTGTAGTTGAAAAGAAATTTACAGTTAAGCAATTGAACTTACAGGCACATGTTCTTCATTGGGCTGATTTTGCCCAGTGTTCTCAGTTATTAAATCAGACCAATTCTTACATAGGTATGAAACATCCAGCATTTATTACAACAAAGTTTCAACATGCTGTTATTTGTTACAGGTAATCTTTGGTAAATCTAGCTGTTCAGAATTTTCAAAGGAAGCCTATACAGCCGTAGTATATCATAACAGGTACTGAATTCAAATATTTCTTTCAAAGTTACTCCCTTCTCAGGGGCATTGTTAGCTCTCACATTAGCCTGTTGACTGAATGCTTTGCAGCACTGAACGTGCAAATTCAGGACAGCCAGCGTCAGAGTTTTAAATTTCAGCCTGTAGATATACATTCTCTCCACAGACATCTCAAAGCTAAGACTTTATATGCAAAACATCTTTTCTGTCAAAGTCTCCGATCCTTTCATTTTTATTATATTGTTGTTGATTATCATTGTGGCCTCTGATCTTTTGGTCTCTCCCTATTGTTTTCACCTACACTTTGTAGTTTTACTTAACTCTTTACTAAACTTGCACCCAGGTGCAACATCCAGTAAATAGGTGCAGCATCTAATACATCTTTGCCTTAGTGACTTTCCACTTTAGTTCTTTGGGAAATTGATTGTTAACTCTGGATAACGTAATTTCTGCTTTCTGTCTCCTCCTCCTCCTCCTCCTCCTCCTCCTCCTCCTCCTTTCTGTTCCTCCTTCTCTACCTTTTTCTCCTCCTCTTCTACCCTTCCTACCTCTTCCCCTCCCTCACCTTTTGCTGCTCCTACCCTAACCTCTCTTTTTTATTTATTTATTTTTTATTATTGGATGCTATTGGAGAAAAATCAAAATTGTGCCCATTGAGGCCGTCACGAATTGATGTTATTTTATCACATGATGAGGCTACAGCATTTTATCTTCTTTTGGCCCCACTACTCTTTGGTAAATTTTGTTGGCATCAATATTTACCCTCTCTCACGTTTGGCATTGGCTCTTTTAAGCTTTTCTTCCCCTTCCATTAGCTCCTACCTCTTTTCTGTTTGCTATTCTTAGTGTTACTTACTCTTAGTGTTCCTGCTTTATGAAGTCGATTGAGACCATCTACCTTGATATCTGTGAACTTCTATGCTTTTCGTCTCAGATTACCTCTGTGTGGATTTGCCTTTCCTCTGTTACGGAGTTGGTAATGGTCCACACCCTCCCTCAGTGTGGGTCTGTTCATCTCTGCTCTCAAAGAATCTTATCCGGCCGTCTTCCGAGTGTGACTCCGTCAGTTATTCCTTTTCTTACATCATCAGTCTTCTGCTTCATGGACTCCATCTCTTATTGCCACAAAATTTGTTTCTTATATACTTACAAAAACAAAAGTCTTTATTCACTGCTGTTATGTAGCATGGCTTTTCCTTACCCTCCCTAAAACTTTCTTCTTTCTTACCTTTATTTTATGGCCCTCTCTCGGTTTACTTTTTTCCTATAATAATTATTCTAATTTTTTTTTTCTTTAAAACATGGGCCTTCCACACCAAACACTAAAGTTTTGCCTTTAACCTTGTTTTTCTATAATATTCTCTCCCTAAATAATCGTGTATGCATTCCAGAATTACATTCATTGAAACCACTAGTACTGTTACCATTATGTGGCTTGTCCTCACTATTTTCTGTCCTAACCTTCTCTTTGAGGTATAGATGTGTATTTTCAGATCTTTTAGGTGTATTCATTTGAATGCCTGCTTCCTTCTTAATTTCCATGTGTTTTTTCTTGACTGTCTTCCTAAGCCAATCTCTCCCTGTTTTTGTTAATGGTACCACCATTTTTCCAATTGCTCTAACTCAGAATGTAAAACATTCTTAACTTCCTCCTTAATGTCTCTGATCCAATCAGCTTTTATGTCTTAATGATTATATTTCTGCTCCATTACAAACATATCCTGTGCTGTCCTGTTTCTGGGCCTTTCTTGGATCTTTTTTTCTTTTATAATACTAATTCCCTCTATTTATTGAACTACTCATAGTTTAAGGCCCATATCATGTATGTCTTCCTAAATGACAGTTCCTTGATCCACAACTTGAAGTAATCTGTTCAGCTCTCTCTTGAAGCGCTTAACCTTATATGCTCTATACCAGGGGTCAGCAAACTTTTCTAAAAAGGGTCATATAGTATATATTTTAGGACTTGTGCACTGTCTGCTCTTCTGCAACTGCTCAGCCCTGCTGTTGTGCCAAAGTAGCCGTGCACAGTGAGTTGCAAGTCAATGGGCATGGCTGTCTGCCAATAAAATTTTTTAGTGGACCCTGAAACTTGAATTTCATTTAGTATTTTAAGTGAAATATTATTTGTTTGAACTTTTAACCACTTAAAAATATAAAAACCATTTTTCAGTTTGTAGGCTGTATAAAACCAAGTAATGAACTGGATTTGGCCTGTGGCCATAGTTTGCCAACCCCTGCTTTATAGCATAGCTGTTGATATATGTTTGTCTTACTTCTGCTAAATATATATTTTTGAGGGTTTTTAAAAAAAATGTTCATCTTTAAAACCAGCATAAAAGTTACACAGTGCTTATTATATTAGCCTAATGGTGGGTAAATAAAAATACTTATCAATGAATAACTCTTAAGATGTTTGATTTTCCGTAAGAACCTTCACATGATTTCAGGAAAGAAATAAACTGAAACACCAAATACCAGGAAAGATATTGATAAAAAAAGGTTGTAATTTCTAAAAGTATCTCAGTTTGTGGCTAAGTCTATTTTGATGCTCTCAGGATTAGTAGAATTAAAATGATAGAGTCGAACACTACTAGTAAATACAACTTTCTCATAATTCAGTGGTGATTAGTAAGTAATAAGATCTATAGCATCTTATATTCACTGAAGTCATCAAATTATCAAATGGCAAGCATTAATTATCTTTCTTACGGGTATTAAAAACTTTATGCCCCTTACCTGTTAGCATTTTTGAAGCTTATTTGAGATGGAAGAATATTTGACGTATTTAGCATCAGATGAAAATCCCTAGTTGGTGGGACGGCTTTCACTTTAAAGATAGTTGGAGCCATACAGTTTGGATGTATTTTCATTGCATATAACTCTGAGAGCTGCTAACCAAATATGGAAGGTTGGGATGCTAAGGTTCTCTCTCTTTTAGCTCTATATTGTAAATAGCAGTCATGATGCTATTTATGATATGCCATAGAAATGCATACCCTTATACCATAGAATGCCCATATGTGCCACTCTCAATAAATACTGAGATGCAAGTACTATTGGTTTGATCAAATATGATATTTGTTGTATTCCTATAGTAGCTGTGAGCACTTTCAAGCAGTGGGACACATTCAATTGTGGGTGTTCTCTGATTTTTTCTCTCTTTTTTTTTTTTCCTTTTTCTCTTTTCCTTTTTTTTAAGCTGTCAGTCAATAACTAGTCTGTGTTTTTAGTAACATTATTTCTTTAGCAATGGGATAATACACAAGAAATTCTATAGAGAGCCCATCTTGATACCAGATTGTCTAAACATATCTTTTTTCTTCTTTTTTTTTTAAACAGAAGGATAAACAAATTAGTCTTACTATAAAGCTGTACTCCTATAAAAGAAAAATGTTTTTCTATGGTATGGTTATGAGATATACTATGAAAAACTTATTTTTCTATGTAATACATATCTAGATTGATTATAAATATAGAAAGCCTTGCCCTAGTTTCTTCTCCTATACAGTTTCCAATCTAATGAAGACCTCAGCATCAAGGTGGTGATTATTAATGAATTTTCAAATAGTAGGATTACTCAACCCATTAATGAAAATGGGATGAGAAATTTCAAAAACAGTGATAGGCCCCTTAACTGGAAGTGTAGGAGTTAGTTACTTAGAGTTTGGAAATAAAAATACTTCGGACTAGAAGAAAAATTAAGCATGAATCATGAAATTAATTTAAAAATTACTCAGGTATACAAATACAATAATTATTTATTTTGAACACATTATTGATTATTGATCTGTTTTGTTTTGTTTTTGTATGAAGGTCTCCTGATTTTCATGAAGAAATCAAAGTTAAACTCCCTGCTACTTTAACTGACCATCATCACTTGCTTTTTACTTTTTATCATGTTAGTTGTCAACAAAAACAAAATACCCCTCTTGAAACTCCTGTTGGATATACAGTAAGTATATTTGTGTTAAATATTTAGGTCTTTGATCATAAAAATAATTACAATATTTAAGATATACTTTGTGTCCATTATTATTTGAGGATTCCTTATCTGATTCAGGGTCATCGTAACAAGAAAATGCTCATTAGTATAGTTTAACTAATGGCATTAGTTAACTAACATGTTTATTAACAGGTGTTGGTCCTGATTGTTGTATGTTTATCCAACATTACTGTGTAAATATAACAGTTTTAAGGGTTCTTCAGAAGAAAATGGTTTGAATGTAACATAACTAAAAGAGACCTCTGGTAATTAAAACCCCTTTTAATTGCCTTAAAGTAATTAAAACCCTTGAGTACCTTTTGAAAATCATTGCTTTTGAATTATAAACCTAAGATGAATACATCATACTGTGCTAATCACAGTTTTGTCAGAAAGGCATGCCTTCACCCAAAAGAGAAAAACTGACATTTGATTCATATTTTTTGTCTTCAGTTTATGACATGAATTTTGCTAAATGTTAGAAAATAAGTTTGTCATACTTTTTAGTTTTACTTTCAACATTTATGTCTAATCAGATCTTTCTTTCCCTGTTTATGTTGGCACATTACCCCAGTTTAAAACTGACTCACTTTATGGCCTTTTTCTACTGCCAGCTTTCCTTCGCCTAAGAAGGACCTGCTATAGATTTAAATATTGCATAGTTAGTAATAATGGCTTGGGGATCCTTCTCAAGCCATGGGGAAGCTTCTTTAGACGAATTATAAAGGCCTAATTATTATTATTACCTACATAATTAAATCTCTTGGTATTTAGTGATGTGAGACGAATTTGGCTTCTACCAAGTTCTTGAAACAGATTTTTTGAGTAATTAATATTAATAACAAGCATTTAAATTAATGTTATTGCTTTTTTGTTTAAAAGTGGATACCGATGCTTCAGAATGGACGGTTGAAAACGGGGCAGTTTTGCCTACCAGTCTCACTGGAAAAACCGCCCCAGGCTTATTCTGTACTGTCTCCTGAGGTCAGTATCTCTCACGTTGAAATTCTCCGGATTCAATGAAATGAGTTTTTCATTACAAAAGTAGTTTTCTCAAGCTTTTGTCTCTAAGTATGTATATAGTAAAGTGATACTATTTTCTCCTATAATTAAATTACCCTATAGAACACTTTGAAGCATTTATACATTGTTGATTTTTTTTTTCTAATCTCATACACCTTTGAAAGGCAGTGTAGTATCGTTTCCAGGATTTCACTGCTCAGCTGTGTGACCTCAGGTAAGTTTCTTACTCTGTTGAAGTCCCAGCCCCCAGTGTGATAGCTTTAGGAGATGGGGGCCTTTGGGAGGTGATTAGGTTAGATGAGGTCATGAGGGTGGGGCCTCGTGCCTGGTTAGTACACTGTAAGAAGAGACACTAGGGAGCTTACTCTCTCTCAGCCCTGAGAGGTGGGCTAGGAAGGCGTTCTCACCAGAAACTGACCACGCTGGCACCTTGATCTTGGACTTCTAGTGTTCAGGCTCTGAGGAAATCAATTTCTGTTAGTTAAGTCAACCAGTATATGGTGTTTTGTTATGGCATCCTGACTTAGGACACTCTTGCTCTGCCTTAATTCTCTCATCTGTGAATTGAGGAAAATAAGTAATGCCTACAAAAGGGATTGTGTTGATGACTGAATGCTTAGTAGTACATAGAACTAAGAATAATGCCAGGCATGTGAAGCGTACTAGAGAAGTGTCTGCTACTGTTAACGCTAGTCCTGTCGCCACACTACTTGTTGGAATACTTTATGAGAGTAGTTCTTACTTTAGCATGCATCAAAATCACCTGGAGTATTTGGAGTAATACCAGTTGTTTAACCTTAGCCCTAGAGTTTCTGATTTCGTAAGATCTGAGCTGGGGTTTGATTATTTACATTTCTTACTAGTGCCCAAATGATATTTATGCTACAGACTGTTTTTAAAGAAGGATGTATTCACAGTTTACTTGGGTGTCCTATTTTTTAAAGCTGAAAATGAGTATTTTGCATTGTAAGAGCTAGTGCTATTTCTTGCATTGAGTAGTTACAATATACTCCACCAACTTTTTTTTAAAAAAATTTCAAAGCCTGTATTACTTACCTCAGTAAAGATACCACATTTCTTACCTATATTAATTACCAACACTGATTCAGTTAGTGTTGAATTGTAATAGAAAACTGACTTTATTTGGTTTTATTTTCTTCATGTAATGAAAATAAGAAGCTATGGGAAAGACAGCCTGTCTGCCTGTTGCGTTGTTGTTGAGACATTCTGTTTTCGCCATTTGTTTCAAGGAAGTTTGTGACGGTTTGTGCAGCCTTTTCCCCTGATGGCCTCTTTAAACTCCTGTCAGCTCCGTCCAGAGTCCGTGTCATATAACCATCGATGTCTATTGATTGTCTTTTCTCATTTAAGTAGAAATTTTTCTGGTTCTTGATATGATGTGTGATTTTTTTGTTGTATCCTAGACATTTTGGGTTTTATGCTGTGACTCTAGAGCTTATATTCGTCTGTGTTTTAGCAGTAGTGAGAAGCCCTACTGCCAGGTGGAGGTAAAGATTCATACTCGCAACTCTGCATGGAGCTTGCCAGGTGGTGCTGGTGGTAAAGAGCTCACTTGCCAATGCAGGAGATGTAAAAGATGTGGGTTCGATCCCCGGGTCAGGAAGATCCCCTGGAAGCAGGCATGGCAACCCACTCAAGTATTCTTGCCTGGAGAATCCCTTGGAAAAAGGAGGCTGTTGGACTGTAGTCCATAGCGTCGCAGAGAGTCAGACATAGAGGTGGAATGGGGCTGCGGTTTGTTTTCTTGCCTTTGGCTAGACTAGGGCAATTGTTGGGTTTGGCTAGAGGGAGCAGCCTTTTTTCTTTTCCTTCTAGCATTTCTGGGTTGCCAGCTTCCCTAGCAAACTAGTCCAGGATACAGGAGAGAAAAATAAAACTCAGGAAACACTGCTGTATAGCTCCTCTGATCCTGAGGTCCCTAGCACATCTGCCTCCTCCTCTCCCCTTTCAGTCCCTATGTTTCTTTTTTCAAGTATCATGTTCAGGGTTTTTGGCTGTACTTATCAGGAAGAATAGAACTGATGTACTGTCTTTTAAAAATAATTTTTTGTGATATGATTTTAATTAACACTCTAAGCAATTTATGTCAGAAAAAAAAAAGTTTCCTAATCCTTAAAACAACAGACTTCCTTTGCTTATGAATTTTTTAAAGCCAAATTAAAATATAGGAATGTTTAATATAAAGAAAATAGGATATTATAAACCAATAAGATATTATAGTTGTGAATTTATTGGCATTAAAAGAGATTCACAATGTGATAGGTGAAAAGCAGGTTTCAAAATAATGTTTGTTATCACCTATGTGAAGGTGTATATAAAAATATATATGTGTAGGGAAGATTTGGAATAATATAAAGGGATATGTTTCTAGGAAGCTAGAATTTTGAACACATATTTTTTGCTTTTTGCTCCTTGAGCCTTTTACTTCTCTTGTAGGAAACACTGATTTTCTAATGGGAACAAAATATAAGTTTTACATTTGTTTATAGTGCATAAAATATATTCCATAGTATTTTTTCTTATTGAGATATTGTAAGTTTTGTTCATAATTTGTAATAGTTTCAGCATTCATAATCAACTTAAGCATCTGTGATCATTATATTCAATGTCTTATAGGTTCCCCTACCTGGCATGAAATGGGTAGATAATCACAAAGGTGTTTTTAATGTTGAAGTTGTTGCTGTTTCATCTATCCATACACAAGTAAGTGATTTTTAAATAATTTTTATGATCACATTTCACTTAAATGAATTGAACTTAAATCAGGTTTTTCTGTTATGACTTTTGAAACTATGTATCAGTTTAAAATGTATAGGTTTGGAAGTAACTTTTTAAAGGAATCAACAAAATATCATTTAATGTCAACAAAAGCAAATATTTCCCTTTTCAGAATGATATTGACTTCATTTTGAACACTTAAATGGTTTTTTCCCCCTAAGTTTCTGGAACATAGCAGGATAATTAGAGTTGGAAAACTATTTTCCAGCTCATTTTGTTTATCATAGACTTAGATACTTAAAATGGAAAAGGTCCTTGGGGATCTCCATATTTTTCTCTATATCTCTGGAATGTACTATACAGTGGAAGTGAGAAATAGATTTAAAGAACTAAATCTGATGGAATGCCTGGTGAACTATGGATGGAGGTTCATGACATTGTACAGGAGACAGGAATCAAGACCATCCCCAAGAAAAAGAAATGCAAAAAAGCAAAATGGCTGTCTGAGGAGGCCTTACAAATAACTGTGAAAAGAAGAGAAGGGAAAAGCAAAGGAGAAAAGGAACGATATACCCATTTGAATTCAGAGTTCCAAAGAATAGCAAGGAGAGATAAGAAAGCCTTCCTCAGTGATCAATGCAAAGAAATAGAGGAAAACAATAGAATGGGAAAGACTAGAGAACTCTTCAAGAAAATTAGAGATACCAAGGGAACATTTCATGTAAAGATGGGCTCAGTAAAGGACTGAAATAGTAGGGACCTAACAGAAGCAGAAGATATTAAGAAGAGGTGGCAAGAATACACAGAAGAATTGTATAAAAAAGATCTTCATGACCCAGATAATCACGATGGTGTGATCACTCACCTAGAGCCAGACATCCTGGAATGTGAAGTCAAGTGGGCCTTAGGAAGCATCATTATGAATAAAGCTAGTGGAGGTGATGGAATTCTAGTGGAGCTATTTCAAATCCTGAAGATGATGCTGTGAAAGTGCTGCACTCAATATGTCAGCAAATATGGAAAACTCTGCAGTGGCCATAGGACTGGAAAAGTTCAGTTTTCATCTCAATCCCAAAGAAAGGCAATGCCAAAGAATGCTCCAACTACCACACAATTGTAGTCATTTCACATGCTAGTAAAGTAATGCTTAAAATTCTCCAAGCCAGGCTTCAGCAATACGTGAACCGTGAACTTCCAGATGTTCAAGCTGGTTTTAGAAAAGGCAAAGGAACCAGAGATCAAATTGCCAACATCCACTGGATCATCGAAAAAGCAAGAGAGTTCCAGTAAAACATCTATTTCTGATTTATTGACTCTGCCAAAACTTTTGACTGTGTGGATCACAATAAACTGTGGAAAATTCTGAAAGAGATGGGAATACAGGACCACCTGACCGTCCTCTTGAGAAACCTGTATGCAGGTCAGGAAGCAACAGTTAGAACTGGACATGGAACAACAGACTGGTTCCAAATAGGAAAAGGAGTACATCAAGGCTGTATATTGTCACCCTGCTTATTTAATTTATATGCAGAGTACATCATGAGAAATGCTGGGCTGGAAGAAGCACAAGCTGGAATCAAGATTGCTGGGAGAAATCTCAATAATCTCAGATATTCAGATGTTATCACCCTATGGCAGAAAGTGAAGAAGAACTAAAGAGCCTCTTGCTGAAAGTGAAAGAGGAGAGTGAAAAACTTGGCTTAAAGCTCAACATTCAGAAAACTAAGATCATGGCATCCGGTCCCATCACTTCATGGCACATAGATGGGGAAACAGTGGAAACAGTGGCTGACTTCATTTTTCTGGGCTCCAAAATCACTGCAGATGGTGATTGCAGCCATGAAATTAAAAGATGCTTATTCCTTGGAAGGAAAGTTATGACTAACCTAGACAGCATATAAAAAAGCAGAGACATTACTTTGCCAACAAAGGTCCGTCTAGTCAAGGCTGTGCTTTTTCCAGTGGTCATGTATGGATGTGAGAGTTGGACTATAAAGAAAGCTGAGCACTGTAGAATTGATGCTTTTGAACTGTGGTGTTGGAGAAGACTCTTGAGAGTCGCTAGGACTGTAAGGAGGTCCAACCAGTCCATCCTAAAGGAGGTCAGTCCTGGGTGTTCACTGGAAGGATTGATGTTGAAGCTGAAACTTCAATACTTTGGCCTCCTGATGTGACGAGCTGACTTATTTGAAAAGACCCTGATGCTGGCAAGGATTGAGGGTGGAAGGAGAAGGGGACAACAGAGGATGAGATACCTGGTTGGCATCACCGACTTGATAGACATGGATTTGGGTGGACTCTGGGTGTTGGTGATGGACATGGAGGCCTGGCGTGCTGAAATTCATGGGGTCGCAGAGAGTTGGACACGACTGAGCGACTGAACTGGACTGGAATGTGCGAAGGTCGTCTCAGAGCCTTTGTGTTTGCTCATTCTGTAGCTCGAATGCTTTTCCTCTGACATTCATCTGGCTTCTCTTCATAAAGAGGAGCCTTTGCTCGCAGCTCTTTAACATAGCAGCTCCAGCACCCTGGATCGTCTTACGCTGTCCTCGTTACTGCTTGTCTTTGTCGCTTGCGTGCTCGTGTGCCTTTGCCTTGTCTCACTCTCTCTCTCTCCATATGCGTATGTATGCATTCAAATCCTTCGTTCATATTCTTTCTCCCATTGTATTGTAAGCTCCATGTGGTCAGGGATGTTGTTGCCTGTGAAAGAGTGAGCCTTCTTTTCAAGGACTTTACAGTGAAATAGAGGGAAATGTAAAAACAATTATAATACAAGAAAGCTAGTATTATGGTAGATATATGAACTAAGCTTTTACAAGTACAGAGAGTTGTCAGTTTTGCTGGGAACTGAGTTATTGCATTTGTGAGTAGATATTTTTCGTATACAGAGAGAAGGTAGACAGTGCAGTTGATGAAAAGCAAGTGCAGGACTTCCCTGGTGACACAGTGGATAAGAATCTTCCTGCCAGTGTAGGGGACACGGTTTGATCCCTAGAGGGAAGATTCCCCATGCCAGCCAAGCTGGTGTGCCACAGCTACCGAAGCCTGCGCACCTGGAGCCTGGCTGTGCAGCAAGGGAAGCCTCTGCAGCAGAACCCAGAGCAGCCCCCTCTCGCCAAAACTGGGGAAGGTGTGTACACAGCAGTGAAGGAAGACCCAGTGTAGCCAAAAATAAATCAATAAAGCAGGGCAGGTACTCTGTTGTGAATGCAATGTAGAGTGCATAGACAATTGTGATACATGAACATAGGTGACCAGGCTGGTAAAAGATTATGAACAACCATTAATGCCGCAGAATTTGGCTGAGTAGTGATTTCTAACTTAAAGTAAACGCTAGAGAAGTAAATTTAGGAGCATGCCAAGGGAGCGGGATTCCGGGACCGTAAGGTGTTTAATTTTGAGCTTGAAGTGCTCGTGTGCTTCAGAGGAAGATGTCCTGCAGGTGATGAGTGAGGTTAGGATTGGGAGGTGGCGGAATAAATGTGACAGCTGAAACTGTGCTAGTGAAACTGATTTTCCAGGGAGAAGGTGTAGAATGAGAAGAGGTGGATGTTTAAAATAGAATATGTGGGTTCTCCAGCTTGATAGGGTATGCGGAGGTTTCCAAGGGTACGTTCAGCTTCTGTGATTTTCTAGCAGAACTCACAGGACTCAGTGGAGAGTATATTCACAGCTATGAATTATTTTAGTGAAAGACAAAAAGCAAAATCAGATAAGGGGAAGGAGGTTCAGTCTGGAGGAAATAGGACACAGGCTTTCAAGAGTTTGCTCCTAGTGGAGTCACACAGCGCAAGTTGAAACAGCACATGTGAAATGTCTACCAGGGAAGCTCAGCTCCCAGAGTGTTTACCATAGGCTTGTCTCATAGACACCCACTCCCTAACACATAGCAAAATGCTAGGTTCATAGAACGGAAGCAGGTATGAAGCATAAACTGTATTGCTTGCACAGTTTAGGTGTAGTGAGCATTCGTCTGTCAGTGGAAACCCTCCTAACATCCAAGTTCCTGATGCCAGCCAAGGGCCAACCTTGACATGAGGCCTTTGAAATGAAATTAAGCTTGCTGTGTTAACTCTTCTCTGCACAGCGACATAGAGAGAGGTAAGAAGACAGAGTGTCTCTATATTGTATTTTAAAACAACAGCAAAAAAGGTAGTATATATGTTTTATTTAGGTTTCCACAGGTAGATCCCAGTAAAATCATGCTCCAGGGGAGTTTCTGCTTTTATGTTACTAGGTATGTCCTGTGTTCTTGTGTTTCCTGTAGAACTTACTCTTCTGATACTGAGAAGGGCAGCATCATAGTGTACTGTTGAAACACATTCCTTCCCGTAATAACGTTACCTCTAGTGTCACATGACATCCCAAGTGCGCAGACACATTATCTCCACGTCTGCTCTGCACCCTGTCATCACTGTCAGTCTCTCCTCTTGCAGTGTTGCTGATGTGTCTTTTACCTCCGACTTTGTAGGGAGGCAGATACGCGTGTTGTCTTTAATGTAACAAAGAAAGATTTCGCGCAAAGTATTTCATATAGGTGATTTTGAATGCATAGAAGTAGAGGAAGAATAGACTAGGAGGGTGTAATGTGTAGTATCCTGGCAGTCTCAGATATGACTGAAACGCAAAGGTTTATGGCGAAGGCAGTGGCACCCCACTCCAGTACTCTTGCCTGGAGAATCCCAGGGACGGGGGAGCCTGGTGGGCTGCAGCCCATGGGGTCGCTAGGAGTCAGACACGACTGATGCGACTTAGCAGCCGCAGCAGCAGCAGCAAAAGTTTATAAGTTTTACAGCTATGTAACATAATTGCATCACGTATTATAATCTTTTTTAAAAGGCTCAATTGAAGACAGTAAGTGTTTTCTATGATGTTTTGTACTTCATTTGTATCTCTTTGAAACTGACCAAAATTTATATACAGAGTTCAATAGAATTATTTTTATTCATTTAAAACATACCAAATTAGAACAGTATTAAGATTATAAATGTAAAGCTGTTTAGCATTGCTGCCGTTTCCTAAAGTTTGTTTTCATTGTTTACTAACTAAAAGTCTCCCCGGAGTTTGTAGACTTTTTGTCACATCTCACTGGTCACAATAATACTATGTGGTCGTCTAACAGGGATGAAGAAAGCTCGAAGAGCGGGCACGTTACTGCCTTAAATAAAGACTGTGGTTCTGTCAGTGCAGGAGGTTAGAGAGTAGCAGTTAGGATTTAGTCAGGAGATGGAAACTGCCAATAATGGAATGGAGAAAATCTGTGAATAAATAATGGTTAACTAGGTCAAAGGTGTCTCACTCCATAAATGGGCTACAAGAGAATCTGTACCAGAGAGCAGTTCCGGAGAGGGATAGGGGAGGAAGGAACTTGGAGGCCTAGAGGAAGACTTGATGGGTGAGGGTTGGACCCCTGAGGAGGGACAGCGCGGCCACAGTCGCGCTGCGCCGGCCGCGCGGCGGTGTGGAGGGCCGGAGAGCCGCGCCTGCCGCCCGGGCCTCGCCTCGGAGCCGTAGCCTGCGCATCCCCTCGCGCCGTCAGGGAAGCAAACGGAGAAGGTCCCCTCCCATCTCCTCAAGCCTGGCAAGACTTCCCCACCCCTCTGTTGTCAGAGCCTGACAAGCCAGCTGCCGAAGGACAGGTGTGGCTTGAAGAGTCTGGGTCCAGGGTTGCAGAATGTGGAGAAGATGGGCCGAGGGGTTGGATGGAGGTAATAAATTAATGAGGGGCACAGATAGGTTACTAACACCCACCATAATAATTGAGCTCTAAAACAATAAGGCAGACTCACACTGGAAGAAAAACTCCTGATATCAGTAGTTTTTTTTTGTGTTTTGAGTGATCAATAGTATTTGCAGTAACTACATTATAATAATAGATGAGAATAGAATACTGTGTAATTGGAAACAATGTGTATACTGATGCGTGCTCTTTTGTGTTATCAGTTAGTGTGAGAGACCAGTAGTCCATAGTTAGGAGTGTTTACAAAGCTAAGATTGCTTAGTGCCTCTGTTCCTTCTTTGTTTTAGGATCCTTATCTTGATAAGTTTTTTGCTCTGGTAAATGCTCTGGATGAACACATGTTCCCGGTCCGAATTGGAGACATGCGAATCATGGAAAATAATTTAGAAAATGAATTGAAGAGCAGTATTTCAGCATTGAATTCATCTCAGTTGGAACCAGTGGTCCGATTTCTTCATCTCCTGCTTGATAAACTGATACTTTTAGTTGTTAGACCTCCTGTCATTGCGGGCCAAATAGGTAATTTACCTATGTTTAGGGAATCATGAAATTTATCATTTTACATTTCTAACTTTTACAGGAATAGAACCATGATTCCTATTTGCTGATTCTGTAAGGACTGTGTTTGATTTGGGTGGGGGCTGAGGGGGTTGTTACTTACTTGTTTCTAATGCTAGAAAATAATAACTTTGTTTCTTTAAAGTGTGCCATATAGACCTCTATTCAAATTATGAAGACAAATATTTATTCACTCACCAAATATTTATTAGGCACTTAATATGTACTGTACGCTGATGGCCACTGACCCAGGCATGGTTCCTGATTTTATGGCTCTCATAGACTAGTTAAGAAGACATGCAACAGATAAAAATCATTTGTGTGTCTGTATAGGATTTATGATCTTTATTTTTACTCATTTGCAATCCTCTATATACTATAGCTGATATTTTCTTCAGTAACTCAAAATCTCTATCTTCTTTTTCTTGTGACTTGTTCTGGAAGGAAGAATGTTCTTGTTTCCTGCCTTTTCCCCAAGATTTATTCCTTTACTTTTGCTAACAGGGTCCACCCAAATCCTGCAAAGTAGTTGAGCTTGTAAGAGATTTCAGGTAACTTGTTATAGAAATTTTGAATTAAGAGGTGGCACAAAGGAGAGGAGTAGTCAACTCCTCGAAATGTTTTTATGGTGACTTGTAAGTAGAGGTAAGTTTTAGGTTAAGCATTTAAAGATGAGTAAGAGTCTGGCAGGTAAATAATTAGCCCCAGGAGATGAAACAGTATGTGTATAGTGTGCAAGGGCTTCCCCTGTGGCTCAGCTGGTTAAGAACCGCCTACAATGTGGGAGACTTGGGTTTGATCCCTAGGTTGGGAAAATTCCCCCGGAGAAGGGGAAGGCTGTCCACTCCAGTATTCGGGCCTGGAGAATCCTCATGGACAGAGGAGCTTTATGGGCTGCAGTCCACGACTGAGTGTCTAAGCACAGCATACTTTATTAGTGAATGACATCTTCAACTCTAGATATAGGCATACACTTCATGATTTCGTGGATAAAATGGTGAGCACGTGCTTAGGAATTTGCCCAAGGACTCACACCCAAGCAACTGACTCCAAGTCTCACTCTTTCTTACTATTCTGAAGAAGTATTCACTGGTGAAATTAGCAAGAATAATTTTAGTCAAAGAGTCATATGCTTTGAAAATCTGTATGGAGGTGCACAGGGTTCAATTAGTGAAGCACGCTTGTAAGTAAAGAATGAGGGTGGATAGATCCTTCTGACTTAGGAGAGGAGCGCTGCTTCCTCTGGAAAAGAACTCAGCATTGTTTCAGGTTCTAATACATAGTGAAAACTTAAGGACTTCCATGCTTTGCAAATTTCTAGTATGACATAAAAACAAGATTTGCTGAGAAGGGAGTAAAGTGGACCTAGTTTTGAGAAGGATATTTGTAATAGCAGCGATGCGCTGTGCTCAGTCGTGTCTGACTCCTGCGACCCCATGGACTGTAGCCCGCCAGGCTCCTCTGTCCATGAGGATTCTCCAGGCAAGAACACTGGAGCGGGGAGCCATACCCTCCTGCAAAATAGCTAACGATAAGGAAAAGGAAAAGGAGTCAGCCAGGAACACAGGCAGGATTTCTAAAGCCTGCTTAGGTTTCTCCCTAGTTTCTCTGTTTCTCTTGTCTCTCTTCTAGTACAGTATATGTAGATTAATCTTCCTAAATGACCACTCCATCTGATTATTCCACTTTTAGGAAAACTTAATTGGCCTCATTATCGTTCATAAATTCCTGTCTTGATGAAATAAATCATAAAATGTGAGGCTCTGTTGCTCAGAATGGCTGTTTAGGTCATCCATTTATTCACTGTGCTATCAGAATTTCCCAGTTTTTGCAAATTTCTTGTAATATATTGACTTGCATGGCTGAGTAGGTATTACTTAGCCTGGCATTTAATGTGCAGTGGTCTTACCTCATCCTGGTTTTCTACCCTTTTGTCCTTCTAATCCTTTTACAGATAATGTTTTCAGTTAAGTAGCTTATCAGCTCTGTTCTTGTTAATATTTTCATAATCCACTTATATTGTTAATTTTTATTTTTTAGGCAAAAGTAATGTGCTTAATGTATGATATTTAGTTTCTCAGTGTCATCTTTAAAATGAGAAGTTACTTCTCAAAGATTCTAACAAGATAGATTTTTCTCTTATCATATACTTTGTATTGTTTTACCAAATGGTGGGTACCTGTTTGATGATTTTTTTTTTTGGGAGTAAGCAAAACCAGGTAATTTTCCTGTAAAGTTTGTAAAATTAGATTTTTCTCATTTTGTTGAGAGAAATATTTTTGACTCAGTTAATACAATATCATAAATAGAGATCATAAAATTAATGTCAAATATCATCTTAAACACTTACTGTGTGTAGTCACTATACTTAATGTATATCGTGGAGTTTTTTTACCTTGATGTTTTTATAACTTACAGTCTAAAAAAGTTAGTGCAAAAAATATTTTCTTCCTTCTTAAAAGTTAACCTAGGTCAAGCATCATTTGAAGCTATGGCATCAATTATAAATCGGCTTCACAAAAGCTTGGAAGGAAATCACGACCAGCACGGCAGGAACAGCCTTCTCGCATCATACGTCCATTATGTTTTTCGGTTGCCAAATACTTACCCTAATTCACCATCTCCAGGTATTTTATTCTTTTTTACTATGAAACTATCTTGCATAGATTATGTATTTATTGTCTATAAGCAGGATTAAAATAATCTTGAAGTGCATGGTGTGATGTGTTCATTCAACAACAAATATGTGTTGAATGCCTGCTGAGTGCCACGGACTACGCTAGCTACTGGAGTTAAAGGGATAAATAGGTTACATTTTAAAGCATCAGTATTTGTACAGCTTCCTCTAATTTGAATTAGAGAGGTCTTAATTGAATTAAATTTTGGAAATAAACCTTGAAAATAATTTCTGTTTCTGGAAGCATTTCTCATTTCCTGTTAAGGTAAATAGAAGGTTATATTTGTCATTCAGAGTGTTATTGACATTAAAGAAGAAATGTGGTGGCTCAGTAGTTTCCTGATAACCTTGGGAAACCTACAGTGACATAAAGGATGATCCCCTAGAAAAGTTGTGATCTCTTGATGGTCAATAAAATAACATAGCCTTCCTGGATACTAGAGCCCAAAGTAGTCGCTTACTTGTGTTTTATATTGGTGATAGTGGTGGTAGGGGGATAGCTGCGTGTTTGAGTCACCCTTTGGTTGTTCAGTTAGTTGGTTAATGATTATGTTGTGCATACTTTTCAACCTGTTTACATATTTGTCTGTAAGAGTCATCGTTCATCACTAGTGAAAATGGCAAGTGCCCCCTTTTAGCTATCGTCAGTGTTAACATAAATAATGATGACAAGGAATTCTGACATTCACTCGGAAAACTAGGTATAATAATAGTCTAAGTTATAGTGCATTTTATTAATTGCAGAAAGAGAACTGATTGACTTTCATAATCTTGTTCATTGTTTCCTATGTTAATTTCTAAATTTGTCTCTGAGTATATAAGTGATTATGGACTATGTGTGATCCTGCTCCATTTACTGTTTCATTTAGTACACTATTAGAATTTCACAGATTTTGCAAAATGTCTTCTTCACATGCTGACCTGAAGACTGTAAATTAATTAGTTGACAAACATGTGTCATTTGCAAATATGACACTTAGAAAGATTTCATTAAATAAGAAATGGAGTTACGTTGTTGGGTACTTTATAGATCCTGGTTGAATCATGGTATCAGGCTTGACTTCAGACAGAAAAGGGGTTCTTTGCTCTTTTTGTATAACCTGGGCTCTTAGGAGAATTATCTTCATATATATTTATGTATGTATGTTATAAAGGTGCTATTTTGTTATAGTTAAAATTATCACTGATGAAGATAGAGATACAGCCATAGCTTCATTTAAGAGATACTGACGGTAAATTGGGTCTCCTTAGTGACTGTGTGTCAAGGGGCAGAGCAGGAGGGGGTGGTGAAAAAGGAAAAGATGTTAGCTGGAGCACTTTGGGTCCTAGATACCCCTCATATATAAGTAAAATGATGTTTGTGTATGTTTCTTATTACTGTTGTTTTTTATTCTATATGTAATGTAGAATGTAGAAACATTGAAGAGATAATGGTCGTGTTTATAATTCACAGGGTTTTGTCAGCTGCTGTAAAAAAATTATCCTTGTATAGCTCTCATGAGGTCTGGAGTGGCTTTCTTGTTTCTATTATTTTCATTTAGAAATAAAAGCAATTTATGATCTTTATGGAATTTTGTAAAGTGGAAGAGACTTTTTCAGGTCCTCTCTTGATTAACTGTTTGTTTGATTATGTGCCATTTTATATACAACTCTAGGTCCTGGGGGTTTGGGAGGATCAGTGCATTATGCCACAATGGCTAGATCTGCTGTGAGACCTGCAAGCCTTAATTTAAATCGTTCTCGGAGCCTTAGTAATAGTAATCCAGATATATCTGGAACTCCCACGTCCCCAGACGATGAAGTACGGTCAATCATCGGCAGTAAGGTAAACTGGAGATATACATCTATAAATTTGGTTTTCAGTTCATTAATAAATGAGAAATATCCAGTTGTTTTACTTTATTCTTAAAATGTATCTGAGTTAGTAATAAGAATTTTAAAATATATTTGAATTAGCAATAAATTTTATGTTTCTGTTCTGTCCGTGAACACATAAGTGATGTTTCTACTAATTATGCTTGCTATTAAAAACTAGTTTGTGCACTATGCTTAAGAAAATCTGCCAAATTCAAAATTTGTCCAGAATGACTGGTCACGTACAACTCATTGACTGTCTGATGATCATGTGAAAAATGGTTATGTTGGTGTTCTGCAGGGTTAAGAGATCTGTGACTGCTGTCCAGTGGGATCATATTATTGACTTAAAATATGAGTCTCCCTTCTCTAAAAATATCAGAAATAATGATTAACAATTAATTGGTAATAGAGCTATATTTCACATGGAAAACTCTATGTAAGGTGCTCCAGGATTAGAAAATTGTGATTTAGTTAATCATGGTTAATGATTATTCCAGACAACAAGAGAGAGGTCGGCCAGTATAAGATTCAGCCATATGTTATCTAAGCATCCATCCTTATTACCTCCCCGTCACATATACTTAAGGAACAAGTAGTCATTGCCTTACTATAATTCAAGTACAAAAATAACTCAGTTTGAAAATTAAAGTGGAAAAAATAGCAGTACGATTGAGGCCAAGTAATCACGTTATGTTATGTTTTGAGCAAACCATCTTAAGTAGATTTTTTGCCATTGAAAAGGAGGAAGACACTATCGTTGATAGAATTAGCCAGCTTGTCTTTGGCATTTAGTCTCTTGATTAGGATATGAGAAAGAATTAGTAAATGTTCTGCAGTCCCTGTTTAGCTCTTAGTCTGAGCTATGATAGACTTTTTAAAAAACATGATCTGAACCTGTTTGTTATGTGAAATACTTGGATATTGACCAAACACATCAGAATTACTAAAACCTATTCATACAGTTACCGAAATTTGCATTCAGAGATTTCTAATAAACTTTTATCATTGCTCATTTTAAAGTGCCTTTGAAGTAACTTCAAAGTACTTTCTCACAGACCAAAGATATATTTTTAAAGTAATTTCTGGTCTGTGAGAAAGTGAAAATAATATTTTGTAGCTTTTTAATTTAAAAAATAAATGTGAATTTCAATAATTTAAAGGTCCAAATAGATGTTACTCTAATTAAACAAACTGTCACTTTTTGTGTTGTACAAATGTATTTACATGAGTCCTGCAGAGTAACAATTCCTAATTGCTAAAGAGAAGGCTTTTCTCCCCCCACATATCTTTCCATGTCTAGGAAAAGGTTTTTCATCCTTGTCTTCATTCTTGATCTTTTCTCACTCTAATAGAAGTAACACTTAGCATTATTTTTTGTAAGTACAGTTCTTCAGTAGAATGAATTTCGTTTGTGAATTATAAGAGGTTTACCTGCTAAAGCGCTACAGATGCCATTTTCCTCAAGGTTCTACTTTTGAAACACCTTTTAATTTCTATAAGATTTAGCATAATTCTAGTGTTTTCCTTTAATATGTGTTTGATAGATTACAACATCACAATTTAGAACAAAGATGTACATATATTGGAATGATTATTTGCATTTTTTCAAGTGGTTCATAAAATGGGACATAATAATGATGTAAACTTGCTTCTGATATTATGATATATGGAAACTGCCGAGAAAGCCATTATAAGATGAGACTTTGTCTTATGACAGTATAGTGTTGTCCTAATCAAATTTTATTTAAATGTTTTTTCTGTGTTCTTTTTTTTTAATTACAAAATTTTTGATAGCTACCTTCATTTTGGCCTACCCTTTAGTCATATCCCTAATAATAATGGTGTATAACTTTTATCTCATTGGAAAATTATAAGGAATCTGAAGTTTATTTATACCTACTCTTCATTTATTCTGATTCTTTTGACTTGGAAATTCAGGAAATTCTTCTTTAATGACTTTTGTCTTTCGTGTTGCCTTAGCCATTGTTGTATTCTTGGTCTTGTCATGACAAATAACTTTAATCCTCATAATCTCAATTTCATGCATCTTGTTCTCTGATCAGTAGCTCATATTTTTCTGTCTAGTACCCCAAGTCCAACAGTTACTCTGCAACCTCCAGTCACTTTATGGTAAGATATTTTTACTGTGCCTCACCTTGTTAGTGTTCTTTCCTCCAATTTGGCCAGCTTACATTCCACGAGCAGTCATTACAATTATTACCTTTATCAACAGGTCTTGGTTCCCTTATTTTCCTCTCACTTCATCTTACTTGCTTATCCAAACCTCAGACTGTAGTTGAATTTCGTTGACTGCCTGTGCTGCTAAACATGATTTGAGAATAAAGGCTCTCTTGAGGTTAAGAGAACCCTTAATGCTGTCAAGCAATTGTACTATACTTCTTTATTCCATTTACTTTCCCTTGTCCCAGGAAAAGGTTACTTGCTTCTTTTGTACCTCAGATCCTCTAACAGCTCCCCACCAGTCCTTCTCACTTTATCTCCTACTTCGTTACCAGAATTCAGGTCATTAGAGGAAAACGTTTTTAACCGTTGACCGTCGCATCTCCTTCGCCACTACCATCTACTACGGCCTGCTCCCACCATCTCTGGCATAGATGGCCTGCCCGTTTCTTCAAGGCCACTCCCTCTGTTTGTGTATGACCTTCCATCCCCTTTCACCCCCTCAGGACCCTCACTCCAACAGTGTTTACCTCTCTCCTACATCTTCAGTTTCTCCCCGTCTACTAAATCGTCCCATCCACATACAGGCATGCTATTATTTCTCCCATTAAAAATTTTTTTTCTCTAGTATTTCTTCTAGTAGCTTCTTCACCATTTCTCTTCTACCTTTTATACTAGAATTCCTTGGAACAGTTTTCTAGACTTGCTGTCTCCAGTTCTCTTGTTCTTTAACTCCCGTTTGTCTGTTGTTGTTTAGTTATTGAGTCACATCCAGCTCTTCTGCGACCCCATGTACAGCAGCCCATCAGGCTCCTCTCTCCATGAGACTTCCCAGGCAAGAATACTGGAGTGGGTTGCCATTTTCTCCTGCAGGGGATCGAACCCGCGGCTCCTGCACTGGCCATGCTGTGCGCTGAGTCCCTCGGTTGTGTCCGACTCTTTGTGAACCCATGGACTGTAGCCCACCAGGCTGTTCTGTCCATGGGGATTTTCCAGGCAAGAGTACTGGAGTGGGTTGCCATGCCCTCCTCCAGGGGATCTTCCCAACCCAGGTCTTCTGCATTGCAAGTGGTTTCTTTACTATCTGAGCCACAAGGGAAGCCCATAAGTACTGGAGTGGTAGTCTGTCCCTTCTCCAGGGCATCTTCCCAGCCCAAGAATTGAATTGGGGTCTCCTGCATTGCAGGCAGATTCTTTACCAGCTGAGCTGCTAGGGAAGCCACTGAGCCACTATCTTACGGCAGCTTTGACACAGTAATTCTCCTTCCCCATTGATTTATTCTAGTTAATTGGTTTGTAAGGCACTACACTCTCTTGATTTTCCTCGTTACTTACTACACCTGCTCAGTCTCCTTCGTAGATTTTTTTTTTCCCTGATCTCTTAATTTGGAAGTGCCCTGGGTTTCTGTCCTTATTTCTAGTCCCCGTCTTGTTTTCTTTTCTCTCTTCACTCCCCCACTTGGTGATCTTATGAAGTCCAGTTGTTTTAACTATCACTATATTGTGATGGCTAACAAAAATTGCACTTGAAGTACAAATCTCTCACTGGCATTCTAAACTCAGCTGCATTTTTAAAACCCTTTTGTTCAGATTTGCATATGTATAAAAGTAGAGGCACTTCCTACCACCTCTAATACTACCTTTTGGTCTGAAGTACCATCATCTCTTCCTGAATTAATGTAATAGCCCTAAAGATGGTTTTCTGTGCTTTCAGCCTACACTCACTTCACACAGTAGCAGCCAGAATGCTTCTTTAAAAGCTTAAATCACAAACAGGCAAAACTTAAGTTGGATTATGTCATTTCTCTGAGCGGGATCCTATGACCAACTCCGCTACTTCCCTAAGTCTTTACACAAAGGACTGCCTTCTGACCAGCTTATGTAAGCGTCTCAGTGTGTCTCTCCTCAGCCTGTGCCAGGGATCTCTCATCCCCTCACTCTGTTTCTTTGACTGATAGCATTGACTATCTTTAATGTAGCAAGGATAAGTTAGTTACCTACTATATTTATTTTGAGTGTTTGTTTCCCTCGATTAGAGTATAAGCTTCATGAAGGCAGAATATTTCTTCACTGATGTATGTAAAGTAGCTATAATGTCCAGCATATGGAAGGTGCTCAAAAGATATTTATCCAATGAAAGAATGTTAGTAAGTATTGAGTATCTCTACCAAGAGTAAATAACTTTAAAAAAAAAAAGAATTATGCTTTTGTTTGCCTTCTTGCTAGCAAGATTAATTAAAGACTTAAAGATTTTAAGAAATTTAGTTTTATGAATGTTTCAGTTAGACTTCATTTCCTAATACAAAATGTGAAACTACTAAAATTAAAAGACAGTATGAACAGGTTTTTGTTACTCTAGTGGCTATAAAACCATACTTGTGAGACTTTTCATAATTATTTTGCCACAACAGGCCTTTCTTTATCCTAATAATGTTCTCTCAACAATCAGTTATGTAAATACTAATATAGGGTTACATCGGGTTTGAACTTCATTGCTTTTAGTCAGTCAAATTCCAGAGCAATTTTACATTGATAATTAGTTTCTTTCTAATATATTGTCTCCTATTTTTTCATTTATTTTTCAAACATTGAGAGCTTACTGTGTGCATAGCTTATTAAACTCACTGTGCTGAGGGTTTGTGGGTATGAAGCCCAATCTTTGAAGTAAAACATGACTGTTGATGGCAAGTGAAATTGACTTGTTCAGGGAAGGAGCCTGTCTGCATCTAAGGGACAGAACAATAAGATTACAGAGATTGGCAGAAACGGAGCAAAAACACTTGCACGCACGTATACACACATTTGGTTAATCTCTTCTGCTGCTGGAAAGCCATAAATATAGTTACTCTATTTGTAAATGTCAGTGATGAATTTGCTTAACTGAGGGCTCTTCTATATAATTCTTAGCTTTATGACATTTAAATTATGGAAGTAATTTGCTTTACAAATAAATTGGCTACCAGTTTTCTTTAAATAGTTAGCTTTGACTTGATGTGATTATAACTGTTCAGAGTCTCAATATTGTGAATATAATATATAATTAATGGTACAAACAGGGTTATTATTTATTCTCACATTACTTATTAGCACATGTCTTAAAGGAAATTGTTAAGCTAGAGGTTAAAAAGTAAACTTGTGCAGAACAAAGTTACTGTTTTTCTTTTTGTAGAAATTTGTGGTAGGGAGAGCACAGTTGTTTTTCTGTTATTAAAATAATATTAAAAACAATGTTTTTGTTATTGAATAATATTAAAAATAATATTTTGTTATTTTTGTAGCATAGGTAGTGACATAATTTGAGAGACTGAAAGTTTTTGTTTCATCTGAAAAGCATACTGTGTGCTGATTTGCTTTTATTTGAAATAATATAATGAGGTTCTGAGAAGTCTGTATAAATACCTTATAAATGGGGTATTTTATTTTAAACAAACCTACTGATTAAATAACTCTATAGTATTTGAATATTGCCCAATTTACTTTGCTAAGAAGCATTAAAAACATTAGGTCAAGTTTTTATTAAAACTATTTATTAAGAATTTACTATATTTGAGGCATTACATTCAGTGATTCACTTCCATTATTTAATTTGACCTTTACAATCTGAAGGAGACACATCACTGTTCCTATTTTGTAGCTAAGAAACTGAAAAAGAGATTAGGTAATTTACCTTAGATTTTGCAAGTAGTAAGCAGTAGAACCTGCATTTCAACTTTAACTCTCATCTTACACGTTCAGTGTCAGAAAGGGGGGAAATAGGTAGTTACTGTGGAGAAGGCAGTGGCCCCCCACTCCAGTGCTCTTGCCTGGAGAATCCCAGGGACGGGGGCGCCTGGTGGGCTGCCGTCTATGGGGTCGCACAGAGTCGGACACAACTGACGCGACTTAGCAGCAGCAGCAGCAGGAGGGAGTTACTGTATCATCATGTCAACTTCTCTGTATTTTTGGAAAAAAATAGAGAAAAAATGAGGGGAAATATTCTCCCTGTAAACGTAAGCCTTTGAGAGCTAGTAGTTTGTCTTCCCTCCTCCCCCGTCCTCTTCCCCTCTCCTCTTCCTTCTCTCTCCTCCTTCCTGTAATACTGACGCACAGGCCTCACTCTCAGAGATTCCTATCGAACCCCTTAGAGGCAGGCCCCGCCCATTTGTTGCTGTGGTTGTCCTTAACCTCCCCAGGCGATGCCGATGTCGACGTGGACTTGATTCCCCTCGTGTACCCTTTGTTCTCTCTTAGCTGTCTTCTTTGGTGCTTTCTGTCTGGGCTCATCCCCAGCCCTGGTGTTTTTACGTGGCTTGTCTTGTGTGTCTCCAGCAGCCCTCTAAAAGCCTCTTACAGCTTGTTCAGTTCTGTTAGCAGGTTTCCAGGGCCCAGCCCGGATTACTGAATCAGGATTTCTGGGGGCAGGGCCCAGAGTCTGAATTTTATAATTCAGACTGATCTGGTTTAAGAAACTGAAGTAAAGCCCCAGTTCCCTTTTTGTTGTTTGGTCGCTTAGTCATGTCCGCCTCTTTGCGACCCCATGGGCTGCAGCACTCCAGGCTTCCTTGTCCTTCACCATATCCCAGCGTTTGCACAAACTCATGTCAGTGAGTCAGTGATGCCCTCCAGTTCCCTTTACCTAGGATCATAGTAACCTCTTTCAGAGAAGATAGACATAATTCACTTTTAAGTCATACATATTGAAATTAACTTCAAATTGATGATTGTGATGATGAAGATACAAATCTTATAGACAGTCCCAGCACAACATTTTTTCCTTACAGTTTTTGTGTAAAATACTAGCTGATTGTTTACTTTGAACAAGCATAATAAGACTGAACACAACTCCAAATCTACTATCATTTTTAGGAAGGAGCATACATTGGCCATCTTTATTTCTTTCTTAATTTTTGCCTAGCTTTTCTTATTGGTCCCTAAAAGAGAGTGAAAGAGGAGGCAAGTTGAAATACTCTTATGGAATATTGCTACACAGATGTTTTCAGTTGATGACAGATGGAGTAAAATTTAAAGTCTTTTAGATAAGACTGGAATGTTTTTCTTCTCTCATTTCTTTTTTTCTTTTAAACTTCTGTTAGATTTAGAGGAAATTGTTTGTTACTAGCTTATAACATCTTTCAAGAGAGTTTGAGGGGGGGATGGTCACTGTGGGAACTTTGTTGATCCCTTTATACAAAGAGAAATTACCATTATATACGATGCTTAATTTTCTTTGTGAGTTTTAAAAAATTACTATGTAATAAGATGATTTTGATGAACTAATATTCTATAGATGCCTAAAAATTTTGGTTGCTTTAACAGTACTAATTAAAAACATGTCTGCATTGGAAAGTCTGGATTTCTTTAAGAATGTAGCATGCCACATATAATATTTCTTTCCTTTCCAACTGCTTTCTATTATGTGCTCAGGGTTTAGATCGCTCCAATTCCTGGGTTAACACTGGTGGTCCAAAAGCTGCCCCATGGGGACCCAACCCCAGTCCAAGTGCAGAGTCAACACAGGTGGTGTTTATGTTAGAGGTTTCTTTTTTGGCTGCTGATATTTCCCTTTAGAACATTACTTCTTAGTATATACTGTGATTTCGGTGGCTTGCTTTTCAACCATTAAAAAGTGTGTTTTCTGTGTCCTTAAGCACATTTTCCAGCTGCTGTGCATGCAGACCACCGATCACACCAGTAATGCTCTCCTTTCCTAGTCCTGTCTCCTTCTCCTTCCCTGTTTGTACACCCCATTGATGCTTCAGTGCCTGCTGCTCGTGTAATTGATGGCTTTGATAACAGTTTCTACCCTCGGGGTACCACATCTTCAGGAAGAATTTTAGAAAAATTTTGTGTGGAAAAAACCTGACAGTTTTTCATTTGCTTTTGGTTTAAAGTGTAGCTATTGCATCATTCTCCTTTAGCATTTATTATCTTGTCATTTTTGTCATAATCACTGACTGGAGATGTTGTTAATAACCTGAAATTAAATATGAACAGTATATGATCCCCATGCTGCAAGATTAAGTACCAGAAACAAAAATCTGTTTTAATCTGTACTGTGTTGCAAAGTATGAAATTTGTTGTGACCTCTTTGTACTAGATTTTGCTTACTTAAGTCTGCTAATACTGCATGATTCCTCAAAATATACTTCTCACCTGTGTGCTGGCTTTAGAGGAAGATGCTCTCTCTTATTCTTGAGGGAAAAATTTAATTGCAAATTTATTATTATAAATGATTTATAGTTAATATAGTGTATGGCAGATCTGAATCATAATTTTTGATGATAGCGAAACATAAAAGAAACCATTCTAAACTTTTACTTTTTTTAATTAAATATAAAATTCTTCATATCTGTTTTTGGTCTGAGACTAGTGAGAAGTATGTTTTTACTTTTTGCGTTTTCTTACTAGATACGTGCATGTGTATAAACCACAGAGATAAAAGTTTCATTCTTTGCAGCACTCCCAATTTATGTAATCATTAAAACATTTACCTTTTGAGGATGAAATACATAGACGCCATTTTGATACTTCTAATACATTGTCATTAAAGCAACTTAAATGGTGAAATGGGGTGAGCAGTAAAATAGATGGCTGTTGAAACCACAGTCAAGCTCTGCTTAAAGGACTGTGCGCAGCCCTTGAGGTGCAGAGTCATTCACAGCAGACTTTAATGTTGTCTCGTCACGCATTCGTCTTCACTCCATAGGCTGCGGATCGAAGTTGTAACCGTATGTCTTCGCACACAGAGACGTCAAGTTTCTTACAAACATTAACGGGACGCTTACCAACTAAAAAGGTAGATTCATGTGGAGACAATTCATATAGGGGGGAAATAATTCCAACAATTAAGTAGATGTAAGGTTTCTTTACGTAACCAGAACAAGATGTTAAAATAATTGGATTGTTTTTAAAGATACATTTGAGCAAGCATTGCTTGTCTGATGCCTTTTTGGGCAGGCCTCTCCTTTTACATTATTCTATTGTTTATATCTTTGTGGATGAATATTTTTATTTAGTTTAGTGACTTAAATTTGGTCATCAAATTTTAGTACCAAAAAATTGTATCAACTCTTAATTCTGTTTCTGTAACTTGCTTCTGTTTTGTGTTTTAACTCTCCAGGGAAAGGAAGATGAGTTAGAAAAATTATCACTCTTAGTAAGATATGTTGATTTGCTTCCCTTATGCACAGTTTTGTTAGTCCTTTTTCATGATATACACTATTTTGCAAATGCTTTGTATGCATATCCATTATAAGGCAGGACATTTCTGCTGCTTTAATAAAATGACTTTAAATACCTGAGACCTTGAGAATTGATGGCTGATATCAAAGTTTAAATTTTTAAAGGTATTTCCTAAATTGTACCAGCAAAGTTCATGAATATGTTTGCATATGCTGAAATATATATGTAAGACAAAAGCCAGATTTTATTGTAGCTGTGAGGTTTTGGTCTGACTTCTGTTTGCAGGTACAATTTAGGAGGCTCTCTCCCACCTGTACTTTTAAAATTACATTTTACTGCAAGATAACATGTAATTTTTTCAGCTGTCCAACGTGCCCCTGCCTTACATGTATAAACAGCCGTTTCGTTAATGGGTGTCCTCACTGCATCGTTGAATGGTTCATGTGCCTTATTTTGCTTATTCTCATTATATCTTTATTTGTATTTGCATTATTATTTGGTTTGTGTTATCAGCAGACCTGGCATTGATAATAACTTTGGGTTTACTTCTGGATAGCTTTTTCACGAGGAGCTGGCTTTGCAGTGGGTTGTTTGCAGTGGCAGCGTTCGGGAATCAGCTTTGCAACAAGCCTGGTTCTTTTTTGAGTTAATGGTGAGCAAACTAAACACGTTCTGTAATACTGTTTTCCTTATTGAATAATTTTGTGTTGGCTCATTACTGTTGGCCTAGAAACCTTTCCATATTATGGTTTTACATGTGCCTCCAAAGAAAAATTATGTTTGCTGTGTCTCTGAATAACACTGTGGATAATCAGCACTATTTAGATGGAGTTATAAAACTAATTTTAAGTCTGTTTTTAGGGATAGTTGGAGAAGCTAGCTATCTTTAACTTGTGGTACATTCTCTGTTAGTCCAAACATTCTAGTATATAATGGCAATACCAGATTAAAAAAGCTTCATAGATACCTACTGCTTTTAAGGCTGGAAAGCTGTTAGAGAAATGGTGGTTACAGCCAATAAAAAACAATAATTTTTGCTTAATTCAGTAAATGATATTAAAAACAAATGAATTAATATTTTTATAAATATACACACAGCATAAACACAAATATACATAAAAGCAGTGTACATACACACACTGCATGGTCAGACCTGTGGGCTGGGAATCATCAAGGCTCAGAGAGGTAAGGTCTCGTTTGAGCGTACACAGCTTGTGGACAGCGGACCTCTGGTTCAGACTCAGGCATTCTGGCACTCGGACCCTTCCTCAGTTGTTCTCAGCCTTGGATGTCACTTATCTTGAGGATAAGAAGACATCTCTTCTGCAGATTAAAACTCAATGAAACATTATCTCACACCAGTCAGAATGGCCATCATTAAAAAGTCTGCAGGTGATAAATGCTGGAGAGGGTGTGGAGAGAAGGAAACCCTCCTGCACCGTTGGTGGGAATGTAATTTGGTGTGGCCACTATGAAAAGCCGTCTGAAGGTTCCTTAGAGAACTAAAACTAGAGTTGTCCTGTGATCTAGCAGTCTCACTCCTGGACATGTTATCTGGAGAAAACTCTTATTTCAAAAGCTACATGCGCCCAAATGTTCATAGCAGCACTATTTACAATAGCCAAGACATGGAAGCAACTTAAATGTCCATCGACAGATGAACGGATAAAAAAAGATGTGGTATAGATAGCCAATAGAATACTATTGAGCCATAAAAAAGGAGTAAATAATACCATTTGCAGCACTCTGGATGCACTCGAGATAACCATACTAAATAAAGACAGAAAGTCAGATATCACATGGTATCACTTGTTCGTGGAATCTAAAATATGCTGTGAATCAACTTATTTGCAAATCCAAAGCAGATTCAGGTGTAGAAAACAAACTTACGGTTACCAGAATGGAAAGGGTATGGGAGAGGGATAAATTAGGAGTTTCTGATTAGCAGATACAAACTACTATGTATGAAGTGGATGAATAACACAGTCCCACTGTATAGCACAGGGAACTGTATTCAGTATGCTGAAGTAAACCATAATGGAAAAAATCATGAAAAAGAATGTATATAAAACTAAATCATTTGGCTGTAATTGGAAACTAACACAGTATTGTAAATCAACTGTACTTCAGTAAAAGTATTTTTTTTTTCTTAAAAAGACATTTCGTCTTGAGATTTCATAATCAGCAAAAAATTAATCAGGGACCATATGTGAGTGATAGCAATACATTTTTTCCCCCAGAGACTAAACATCAGATTGTAATTCATGTGCTTTTAATATAAGATCAAAATAGTAATTAGCCTTTTTTTTAATAGCCTTACATATATGTTCAGATTTCTTAAAACACAAAATAGTCAAAATGGTACAGTTTGACTTGTTGCTACTATTAACCAACTGTAAAATCTTGTCATTAATTTCCCTGAATTTAAAATTCTTTATTGTACATGATGTGATAAGAATTTATATCTAAAAGTATTTTGTAAATTGAAATTGTACTTTGATTTTTATCTAACATTTTATTCTTAATATGTATTCATCAATATTTAATGTATACCCACCATATGCCACAGGATGCTAAGTGCTAAATATACTACATGCAGTCAAGATTTCTGATCCCTCAAAAAAGAAATTGAACTAATGGCTTATTTCTTTATTCAGGTAAAGAGCATGGTGCATCATTTATACTTTAATGATAAACTTGATGCACCAAGGAAGACTCGTTTTCCAGAACGTTTCATGGATGACATTGCTGCTCTTGTCAGCACAATTGCTAGTGATATAGTTTCACGATTTCAGAAGGTACTGACAACTTATTTTTAAAAACTAAGTCAGTCTTTCAGGCACACATTAAACTATCATACTTTTGTTTTTCTTTTTTTAATTTTGGTTCCCAGGACACAGAAATGGTTGAGAGACTCAACACAAGCCTTGCATTTTTTCTCAATGATCTGTTGTCTGTTATGGACAGAGGATTTGTCTTTAGCCTTATAAAGACCTGCTATAAACAGGTAAAGTATAATTAGTAATAATTAGTAATAAAATAATTTAAATTTTGTGTTTGCTCTTTAAGGGCTAGAGCTAAGAAACTTTCATAAACACGTTTATATAGTGATGTTTCTAAAAAGTGGTATATTTGTTAGTAAGGCAAAAATAAATTGCATTTATCAGTTCATAGAACTATGACAAGCTGCTCTCAGTAGAGCCATCTTTTCCTTGAGTTATCCTGGCCCACTCATGACTCTTTAATTCCCATTTAGAAGTATGCCATCAAGTCAGTAGTCTAAATGTAAAACAGCCGTGAGTTGCCATGCCAGAGTAGCATTTTCACTGAATGAACAGGTAACCCAACCTTTCCTGTCTTAAGTGATTTCTAAAGCAGTTGCCTTTTGCTGTGTGTTCCTCATGATGAAGCCCTAGACATTGTAGAGTTTAGAATCATGGGCAGATGTTTACCCAAGTCTCAAATATCATCATCTTGCCTTTTCTAAACTAAAAGGATCCTGGAACTTTTCTAAAAACAGCTGGTTTTGTGTTAAATTTTTCAGCTGACTAATGAGACCTGGCTTTTAGAAGACAATAGTTATTTGTCCTGATAGACCATTTGGGTAGTAAGTTATATAATCATCCTCAGTTCAGTTCAGTCGCTCAGTTGTGTCCGACTCTTTGCGACCCCATGAACTGCAGCACGCCAGGCCTCCCTGTCCATCACCAACTCCCAGAATTTACCCAAACTCATATCCATCGAGTCGGTGATACCATCTAACCATCTCATCCTCTGTCGTCCCCTTCTCCTCCTGCCTTTAATCTTTGTCAACATCAGCGTCTTTTCAAATGAGTCAGCTGTTCGAATCAGGTGGCCAAAATGTTGGAGTTTTCAGCTTCAAAATCATTCCTTCCAGTGATCACCCAGGACTGATTTCCTTTAGGGTGGACTGGTTGGATCTCCTTACAGTCCAAAGGACTCTCAAGAGTATTCTCCAACACCTTAGTTCAAAAGTATCAGTTCTTCCGTGCTCAGCTTTCTTTATGGATGTCCAACTCTCACATCCATACTTGACCACTGGAAAAACCATAGCCGTGACTAGACAGACCTTTGTTGGCAAAGGAATGTCTCTGCTTTTTAATATGCTATCTAGGTTGGTCATAACTTTCCTTCCAAGGAGTAAGCGTCTTTAAATTTCATGGCTGCAGTCACCCTCTGCAGTGATTTTGGAGCCCAGAAAAATAAAGTCAGCCACTGTTTCCACTGTTTCCCATCTATTTGCCATGAAGTAATGGGATGGGATGCCATGATCTTAGTTTTCTGAATGTTGAGCTATAAGCCAACTTTTTCACTCTCCTCTTTCACTTTCATCAAGCTCTTTAGTTCTTCACTTTCTGCCATAAGAGTGGTGTCATCTGCATATCTGAGGTTATTGAGATTTCTCCCGACAGTCTTGATTCCAGCTTCTGCTTCCTCCAGCCCAGCGTTTCTCATGATGTACTCTGCATATAAGTTAAATAAGCAGGGTGACAATATACAGCCTTGACGTACTCCTGTCTCTATTTGGAACTAGTCTGTTGTTCCATGTCCAGTTCTTCCTGACCTGCATACAGGTTTCTCAAGAGGCAGGTCAGATGGTCTAGTATTCCCATCTCTTTCAGAATTTTCCACAGTTTATTGTGATCCACACAGTCAAAGGCTTTGGCATAGTCAATAAAGCAGAAATAGATGTTTTTCTGGAACTCTCTTGCTTTTTTGATGATTCAGCGAATGTTGGTAATTTGATCTCTAGTTCCTCTGCCCTTTCTGAAACCAGCTTGAACATCTGGAAGTTCACAGTTCACGTATTGCTGAAGCCTGGCAATTTTGAGCATTACTTTACTAGTGTGTGAGATGAGTGCAATTGTGTGGTAGTTTGAGCATTCTTTGGCATTGCCTTTCTTTGGGATAATCATCCTAGAATTACCTTCTAAGGGAGCTTTAAAAAATATACAGATTTCTGTGTCCCATCCCAGCATTATTGAGGACTTTGAATCCTGGATGTAGGGGTAGGGAGTATGGGAAACAGTGCTTATAAAGTACTTCCCTGCTGGTCCACAGATTAATTTAGGGGAACTACTGGTTTAAAATGCTATTTCTTAGTCTAATACTTAGAATTTTGAAAATCTGTTCAATTGAATGTCATTATTGTATGTATCTTTCTTTTTGGCTGAGCCGTGCATCATGTGGGATCTGCCCTGACTGGGGGTTGAATCCGTGCCTTCTGTATTGGGAGCTTGGAGTCTTAAGCTCTGCACCACCAGGGAAATCCCTGTTTTGTTTTGTTTTCTAATAGAGAAGTTGAAACTATGCATAGGCACTGATCTGTTTGCAAGTATTTGTCACACTATGTATTATTCTTACTTTTCTCTTGAAATTTCATGTATTATTGCTCTTAAAACCTGTCTTGTCTTTATTCTTCAGGCATTAACCTCCTACATTTGCCACACATTAAGCTAGACTCTAGGGATGCTAGAACTCTTAAAATAAGTCAGTTTATAAATGTCTGCTCAAGTGAGTAATGGTGTAGCTTGGAAAACAGATAGTTATAAATATAGGTTAGCACAAAGTGCTGAACAAAGAATGGATAATTTATTTTATGAAGTTATTTTGATGGTATAATTCTTATTCAGAAAGAATATCCTTGAGAGGTGGAAATATTAATGCTGTATTAGAAATAAAAGAATGTGGCTTTAAGACTGCGCCTCGTCAGTGGATTTTTACAGTAAATCTTGTAGTTCTAAGTTTTTTATTTTAGCAGTAACTCTGGAAAAAGCTGACACTGTTACTTAAACCACAAAACCAAAAGCTGTCCATTGAGTACTGTTTTCTAATTCTTTAATTTATCATTGGTATTAGAGAAATGACATGTTCAATTGGTTTTTCTTAAATTTCTACAATGCTTACAAGGTATCTTCAAAGCTTTATTCATTACCGAGTCCAAGTGTCCTGGTGTCCTTGAGGCTTGATTTTCTGCGAATCATCTGCAGCCATGAACACTATGTTACCTTAAACTTACCCTGCAGCCTGCTCACTCCACCTGCATCACCATCACCTTCTGTTTCTTCTGCAACGTCTCAGGTATGCAAAATGTATGAAAAAAATTTTTTTTAAAGCCTGCATTTGCAGAAAAAGCATTTTAAATGCTGGGAAAAGTGAAAAATAACACTATTGAATAAGAAGTGTGTGATAGGCTCCATACTCAGGGCTTTGTAAGTAGTAAATGATTAAGTGCTTTATAAATTTTAGTCATTTACTCCTCTTCATTGCAACCCTAAGAGGTACATTCTATTATTTATTCATTTTTTCTTACAGGTGAACCGAAACACAGAAGGGTCAGTAACTTACCCAGGGTCACATAGTAAAGACTTGGCAGACCTTGGCTTTCCGTGCACATGTTGGCTTTATTCTGGGTCTAAGTTCTAACCACTTTGTTGTACCCCTCTGACGGATTAGTGCACGAAGGATTGAATTTACCTACGTAATAAGCTCACTGGATGTTTTCACAAGTTGGGATTTCTTGATGCAGACACAGACTGGGTTTGGTGGGGGCAAGATGTTTATTAGCTGTCAGTGCCTATGGAAGGAAAGAGAATGAAGCATAATTAGCAGAGACAGAAGTGAAACAGCAGTGCAGTCCTGGCAAAGCCCTGCCTTCCTCTTTTGTATTTTCCAGAGAACCCAGAGGAAGCGAGGTGGTGCCCATGGTTCTCACAGCGTGCCTGATAATTGCTCTAAAGATGACAAAGTGTTGTCATAGCAGTTATTATGTGTCCTGTCATACAGATGGAAATCAAAGGGGTTTGTGGTTTTAGTATCAAAGGAGCCTAGATTCCCCTCCGTGGGAAATGTTTTGCTATATAATTCCTAAGACAAACAGCCTACTTCCTTAAGCTCTTGTTTTTTCAAAAAATTGGTTTGTTTATTTGGCTGTGCTGGGTCTTAGTCAAGGCATATGAACTCTTACTTGTGACACGTGGGCTCTAGTTCCCTGACCAGGGATTGAATCCAGGCCCCCTGCATTGGGAACACAGAGTCTTAGCCACTGGGCCACCAGGGAAATCCCTTCCTTATATTCTTAATGTCTTAATTCGAAGGTGATCTGAACTCTTTGTAAGGTTGTTTTTGAGATTTTTAATTCCTGAAAGTAATTTCCTACGCCAGATCAATCTCAGATGCTTGATAAAGAAAATTTTAAACTTTACTTAGAAAGATTGAAAAACACAGAGAACACCTACAACTTCTCATTTTTTAGCTTTGCAAAAATTCTTAAGGATCAGCCTATTTCCACATTCTTTTACCTGGCTAAGACACGTTTCTTCTAATAATGAATGAGGCTAGTCTTTTGTTCTCTTCCCCCATCCTCTGTCAAAGATGTGGCTACACAATCAAGGACAAATTAATCACAGGTACAGTTCCTTAAACCTTTAATGAAACACATTTGTTTATACTTGACTCCCTGCTGAACATCTTATCCAGCCAAGAAATTAATAGAATTTCTTCCAGTGTCCCATCCCCTGCTTTCTCATCTAGCTGCATAATTTTCAGATTCTAGTAGATGACAGAGACATCACTCTTTGGGAGGTAGGGGCTTGGATAGTTTTATATACTTACTAAGAAGGTGATTTCTCCATAGAGAAATCTGAAGTCAGTTCTCCTAAGAAGCTTCGCATTGTTGGTCTTGAATATGGATTAAAGGGTGATAAGGTTGAGGTCATTCTTGCCTTGAACTGTATCTTGGTGGAGGCTATTTTGCAGTATTAGAAAACTTGTAAAAACTCTGAATGAACCAAAAAATAATAGTAATTTTCTAGAGATAGTACTTTCCCTGAAAAAAAAACAGCTTCATTAGTATTTGAAATTTCTCTGGAAACCAATAGCCTTTGACTATGAATATTTCTCTTGTATTCAACAGTGAGTACATAATGCATTATATGGATTTATTTTTTTCCCCTTCATAATATGATAGTGAAAGATTTAGTGGCTAAAAGTATAAAGGAAAAGTCAGATGGAAAAAATTTAATGTGAGAAAAAGGAAATTGAAAATAATTTAAAATGTTATTTCTTCATAGTTTCCTATACCAAAAGTAAGAGCAGGTGCTTTCTCCAGTGTTAATAATAGTAATATAAAAATAAACTTAAAGTGTTTCCCTCACTTTCAGATGATGCTTGTGTCTCGTTTGTAATGCTCTGTCTGTGGAATGTTTTGTTGCATAGCTGTTACAGTTTTGTTCTGCCTCACCCCCAAACAGAGCTCTGGATTTTCCACCAATGTCCAAGACCAGAAGATCGCAAATATGTTTGAATTGTCTGTGCCTTTCCGCCAACAGCACTATTTGGCAGGACTTGTGTTAACAGAGCTGGCTGTCATTTTGGACCCTGATGCTGAAGGGTGAGCAGACCACTTTTTGCTGTGTACTGTATAGTTTGGTTTTGAACAGTGGGACAGAGGTATCCCACTTAACTTTCTGGGACTCAGAAGGAGATTCTTTACCATTCTTCTACTTCTCTGTTCACTAAGTTCCACACTCATGTCTTTTCTGTATTTCATCAGTTTTAAGGAAGACGTTTCTTGGCATCTCTGAATTTGATGTTTGTCTTGAAGTCAACAGGTATCATGTTGTATCATGGTTTAGTTGGTAGTATTTTTTCCTTCTTAGTAGTACCTGAAATATTTGTGCATGTTAGTTGATGGACTTTTAAATTTGTTGATATGCAACAAGCACAATTCAGTTAAGGAAAATAGACTAATCTGTTTGATTCTTCAGAGTAAAATGTGTCATTTGTCATCATATTAATAATATATAGCATGTACTTCAAAATTTGCCCTATAAATAAGTAAACTTGTTTTAAAAACTTACACACTTTTAAATAATTGTTGGAAGTAGCTATAGTAAGAAGAGTTCATTGTCTGATGATTTGAATTTGCAGAAGCAGCTTTTCTAAAAATGTGTTGTGATCTCAGATCCTTATAGGGTATTTCTATCTTAATAGCTGTTTTCAAAAGTTTTTATGACCATAACTCGTTTGGGTAATAATTGCTCTTTTTTGCAACTTTCCTCATAGTAGGATCATTAAGAAGTTTGTAATGCAGTTTAACCTGAAATAAGAACTCCAGAAAACAAGAGGAGATATTTTGAGCAGGTTTTATAAGAATCCTATGATGTATTTATTGAGCAAATGAAATGAGGTTTGTGAAGTTCTTAGCAATAGGTGCATAGTTAATACTTAACAAATTGTGAAAGGCATAATCTTCTGCAAATGAAAGTTACGTGTTTTTTCATAACAGCAGCTTCTCATGTTAGGGATGTATTATTAGGAAGCATGTTTTCACAGTGTGCTCTGCAGAACTGTAGGGTTCTGAAAAGGTTCTTAGTGTGTCTCCATGTAGGATGGGGTTGTGGTGCAGACACTGGAATAGGGAGAGGGCAGGCCTAGGGGGTGAGACTCTGGGTCTCCCACCCCTGCTTCCACCACTCTCTTATTTTGCCATTGATAAATGAATATAATGTCATTTGGGAGGAAAAAGGATCCATTGTTTGAAAAAAATCACTCTGAGAGCAACTTCTAAACACACTACCCTTCTTTAGTAACTGTTAAATCTCGAAATCATTCAAATTTATATTTCCAGTATTTTTACTTGATGTATCAGAATAATTTTGGTTACCAGAAACAGAAAACTTTTCTTCTTTCCTGTTTTATTAAAGGAAGGAGAGTTGTCATGTCCTATTTGGAAGAAAGGTGAGGTTTTAGCACAGCACAACCAGCAGCTCATTGATGTTACCAGGGTTCTTTTATATCTTATTGCTACTAGGAGCCTCAGCTTTATCCAGGGGCTAGTGTGCCTTTCATGACTGTAAGGTAGTTGCTCTGGCAATTCGGATTAAATTCTTACTTGTTTGTGTCCAGCAAGGCAGAGAGGGGAAAAAACCCCTCTTCCCAAGCATGCAATGCACATCTTTCTTTGGACTGGTCTGGCTCGCTTGCCTGTCCTGCAGTGTGAGACACCAGAGCAGTGCCAGGTTCCTGGGTGAGTTAGATCGCTTTTACTCACATGTGGTGCTTAGACAGGTTTTGGTTCACGGGTGGTTGGTTACAAAGCAGAAGATAAGGAGCTCATGCCTAAATAGTAATGAGCTGTCACTAAAAAGTGTTTAGTTCATGGGAGTTTTTTTGGTAGACCTTCTCAACTAAGGAAACAGTTAGTTGATTAACATTAATCTCTTCTCATCCTAGTAATGAAACAGCTTGTTGGCTGGCTACTGTAAATGGCAGGGCTAGGCTGACTGGATCGACTTCAGGAACTAGGGGAATAGCGTCAGCTGCTTCTGAGTCTCAGGGACATGCAGGTATACCTGAACATTTTTGCAGTTCCTTAGGGAGGAAGACAGGCGAAGGAGATGTGGTGTCTGATGAAGAACATTGAATTTTAACAGTCAGCCTTTTTTAAAAATTTATTTATTTTTTAATTGAAGGATAATTGTTTTACAGAATTGTGTTGTTTTCTGTCAAACCTCAGCATGAATCACATATACATATATCCTCTCCCTTTTGAACCTTCCTCCCATCTCCCTCCCCAGCCCACCCCTCTAGGTTGATACAGAGCCCCTGTTTGAATTTCCTGAGCCATACAGCAAATTCCTGTCTATTTTACATATGGTAATGTGAGTTTCCATGTTACTCTCTCCATACATCTTCTCCTCCCCTCTCCCCATGTCCCTAAGTCCGTTCTCCATGTCTGTTTCTGAGATGTTGTGTGGGTGTTCAGTGGTGTCTGATAAAGACCAGAGCATTCTAACAGCCAGCCGTTTTTATGAGGAGGTTTCCTTCTCATAGTCAAGGATCAGTTCCATTAAAATAGATACATTTCTGTGGAACAGTGTAGGACTCATGAAGGACTTCTTTTTTAAAAAAATTTGTATGCTGTATTCAGAGTTCTTTTTTTAAATGTGTATTTTTAATTGGAGGGTGATTGCTTTGAAACATTGTGTTAGTTTCTGCCGTACATCAGCGTGAATGAACCATAGGTATACAGTGTCCTCTCCCTCTTGACCTCTTTACTGCCCTTTTGCCTCTTCAAGCTGGTCTTCACGGTGGCTCTTCTGACGCTGTGAAGTCTGAAAGCAATGATAACTGTGTTCACCGCTACGTTTTCTTTGTTTCTTGGGTTTAGAAAGGTAGCTGGAATAGCTTTAAATAGTGAGATGCAGGATTATAAGCTGTCACTGCTGTTTGCTCTCTCATCTGCCCCCTCTTTCCCACACCCAGTCATTAGCAAGTGCTTTAAGACCACCTCTGCAGTAGATCCCCGGTCCACCCACTTCCCTTCCTCTTTACGGCCACTCCCCTAATCATGCTTCCACTCTTCCCTCCCTAAAATCCCTTTTCTACACAGCAACCTAAATGGTCTTTTAGAAATGAAAATGAAATTATATTACTTCCTTGGTTAAAACTCTTGAATGTATTTAAAAGCACACACTTCTTTAAAAATAGCTTAAAGTGTATGCTTTTAAAGCAACATTTGAGATAAAACCCAGACTTGGTAATGAACCTCAGAACGCTGTGTGTGTAACTCTGATCTACACTGTCGCTCCCCTTCTTCCGCGTATACTAAAATCCAGCCATCCAGGACTTGTTTCTGTTTCCCTTATGGGCCTACCCAGTCCCTCCTTAGGGTCTTTGCACTTAGATTTTCCTCTGCCTGAAGCAGTGCTGAAATTGCCCTGAGGTTTCCACACAGAGGCATTTCTTCTCTGTGATTCTTCCGGTCTCCAATCAAACAGTATATCCTCAATGAGACGCTGTTGGGCCACCCAATCTCAATTACAGCTGTGTTACCCTTGCCCCAGTTATTCTTAACCATACAAGCCTGCTTTACTTTCTACAAAGCACTTCCCTGAAATCTGCTCGCTTGTTCCCTGTCTGTCTCCTCCCACTAGAACGTGAGCTCGTGAGAGCAGGGCTTTTCTTTCTTGCTCACTGCTGTATCCCCACTGCCTTACAATTGTGTCTGGTACAGAGTGGACACTTGGTAAGTGTGTTAATTCAGTGAGTGAGCGATTGACTATTTGAGACTCACATCTCATCTCTCTATTTCACATTTTTTTCACATTTGCATAGATAAGAACAGCATACACTGTCTTAGATAGACCCATAAGAGGAGCGTTTTCACTCCTTTTGCTTGCTAAGTAATCGTCAATAATTCCTTGAGTAGCAGTAGCGCCTTCTAACACTGACCAAAGATTTGCTCTCTAGAAATTTTCATTGTAGTTAGAAAGTTACAACTTTGAAACAATACACTCTGGTTAAATGCAAATTTTGTAGTGCAGAACCTAGTTCTGCAGAAGATTAGCACCTTTGTTATAAGCATGTGTAATGCTGAATTATTGTTTTCGTGTCCATGTTTCTTTCTTGCTGACGCCAGCTCTTTGAGAATGGGACAATGTCTTCTCTCCAGCGTCTAGCAGACAATGTGACAGGCCTTGTGCGTGCTCGTGTCCTGCGCAGTCGAGTGTGTGTGTGTGTGTGTAAGGGCTGAGTGTGCCTGAGTATCATAGACATATGAAAGGGCTTAATGAAGATGAGCGGATAGAGTTTACATAGGCTGAAGCCTGGGGCTGGTAGCTGCTGAGAGGAGCTAGCTGTTAATATACCCAGGTTTGGGATTCATCACTGGTGATACAGATTGAAAGAGAGATCATAAAGGCGAATGACCAGAATCTGAAACTTAGCAAGAATGATAGGGAATGTGAAGAGTGGTGGGAGCTATCTAGAGAACATGCCGAGGAGAAAATATAAAAAGGGAAGAAGTGTCAAGTAGAGAGCTAGGAAATGAAATCTGAGATGTGTCCATTAGATGGGAGTTCTCAACAGTATTTGAAAATATACTTCCTGAATTAAAAATCGGGGAGGACGAAGAATCTCCAGGTAGATTTCACGTATAGGTATGTAAAATGGGAGATAAGATCAAAAGCCCCAGAGAAAGAATACCTGGTTTTAAATCTGCTGTATGGTTTTAAAGGAGAAAAGGTAATACTTACTGAAGAATGCAGTGTGCAAAGCATTGTGGTAGGCATGTTACATAAGTGATGTAACTTAATTCTCACAGCCACCTAATGAGGTAGGTTATTTATCCATAGGGAAACAGAGGTTCAATATCTTTGAAAATTTAGCTATTAAATGATGGAACTGTTAAAATACCACATCATAAGCATCCAAGAAACTTTTAGTTTCAGTGAAAGAGAGTAGATATTAGGAAGTAAATGGAAGAAAATGCTTGATATAGACTGTACTGTAAGTTCAGGAAATTTATTACTACATAAATCATATAAGAGGAATACTATATACAAGCCAGAGTAAACTGGTTTCAAGTGAAGGTGTATTTCCAAGGGAAGAACTTAGTCAAGGGGTTCATTGAAGCTATTGAAGAAAGGGGAGATTCACCGAACAGAAGGGGAAACTGCTTTCTGAAAGAAGGTACAACTTTCTCTGAGACAAAAGGGAAGTTGATTTGATAGCTGTAAAGATGGAGATGCACTGACAGATCTGGCCAGAGCACATTTGGAATGGCCTTTCTTTCCTTGAAGAAAAAAGTTAGAGGTAAGGTCTTCTCTTGAGGTTGATGGTGAGAGGCTTAAGGAGAAAGAATGAGATCTGAAACAGCTGCCAGGGACAGCATTAAGGGCAGTTGAAGTTGGAGACATTTCACATTAGATGGTTTGCATCATCAAGCAGCTTCAGTCTAAGGAGAGAAGCCGAAAGAGTGTGGAGAGTGACCCTTGCTAGTGTAGCAGCCCAGCTGAAACTTAGGCTTAGAAGTGTAGAAAGTAGTAAGGGCCAAATGAGCATGGTTCAGTTTAAACAGAGATATCAGAGACTACCCATAGTCTGTAGGTAGAGGATTTTTCCTCTTTGCAAAAGGAAATAAAAGTTTATTTTGGATAAATGTGAAAAGACTTCACTTGATGAAATAAAATTTACAGCTACTTAAAACTCTTTTGCTTTAAAATATAACTGTAACTGATCTTAAGTTATTATTAAATGCATTAATTTCTAAGGAATTAATGAAAATGTATTCAGATTTACTTCTCAGTGGATTTATATAGTATTTCCTTTTCCCTCCTTTCTTATTTAATACAATGAGACATTCAATAATTTTATTTTATTTATTTTTTTGAACATTCATTAATTTTAAAATGAAAAATGTTTTATGCATGCAAATTTATGGCAAAGTTAAGAAGTTGAACAAATTGGTTCAGTACCATGACTTACTATTTGCTCTGAAGATGTAACTAATCTCTGTGACCTTACTGCAACTCCTTCTTCATCTTCTTTTTAAATAGACTGTTTGGATTGCATAAGAAAGTCATCAATATGGTACACAATTTACTATCCAGTCATGACTCAGATCCACGGTACTCTGACCCCCAGATAAAGGCTCGAGTGGCTATGTTGTATCTACCTCTGATTGGTATTATCATGGAAACCGTTCCTCAGCTATATGATTTTACAGGTACTTAGTATATTTAAGACAAACTCCAAAGGCAAATCTCAGTGTTTAAAAGTACTAGAAAAATCTGCAAAATGATCTTACTTTAGGAAAAGAAATATAAGAAAACTCACAATGCTGTAGGTACACTGTAAATACTTAACAGATTTTGAAAAAAAATTTTTGACTTGGTGAGAAAATTCACTGCAAGGATTCTGTAAGTATTTCTTATGATGCATTAAAACAAAAAATGTTTTTACAGCATTTCTATACCTACCTATTGGGCTTCCCAGGTGGTTCAGTGGTAAAGAATCTGCCTGCCAGTTGAGGAGACCAGGAGACCTGGGTTCAATCCCTGGGTCGCAAAGATCCCCTGGAGGAGGAAATGGCAACCTACTTCAGTATTCTTCTTCAGTACTCGAGAGTCCCACGGACAGACGGGCCTGGCAGGTTACAATCCGTGGGGTTGCCAAGAGTCGGACAGGGCTGTGCACGCACGCACGCACATCTCTACCTATTAGGAAAGAGAGTTTTGTGTGTGTGTGAGTGTATACTGTTTACCTGGGAAAAAAAAATATGAGAAAACTTGTCAGATATCTACCAATCTCAGTCTCAGTTTTATTCATATACATAAAATTGAAGTTAATATTCACCTGAATAGTGAGAATGATACCGCTAATAGCTGGTTAATAAGTTGAAGTTATGTTGCTTTTTAAAAACCATAACCCACAAAATTTTATTCTTGCTTTTCAATTTTATAATTTATTTAAATTCCTTCATTTCTCTTAAAGAAAACAGTGTAGGTTGCATTCGAACTAGCAGTTAGCCTGATAAAGTACTTCCAGTTCAATTAAAATTTTTGCTGATATCTATTATGTACCATCAGTAGGGGCTGCTGATACAGAGGTAACCAACTGCTTGCCTTTGATAGACTTACAATTGAGTAGTTTTCCTAGTATTTGGTCATTAAGGTGGGCTTCCTTATCTGAAGGCAGAAATTTATATTATTGTTACCATATATCTTCCTTTACTAGCAAGTACTGCAGTCCATGGGGTTGCAAAGTGTCGGACACGACTGAGTGGCTGAATTGAATGTTCCTTACAAAACTCTAAATAGTACTGTAGAAATGAGTTAGTGTTTAAAATATTTAAACTATTATTTAAAAGAGGTAAAATATAATGATATGCAGTATCTGTTTAATAGAGTTTCCTTTGAAGAGTAAAGGAAAATTGAAGGGGAATTGCATGCCCAATAGCTGTTACTTAAAGAGAAGTTATTTATTTCCGGGGTATTTTTTCCAGAGACTCACAATCAACGAGGAAGACCAATCTGTATGGCCGCCGATGACTACGAGAGTGAGAGTGGGAGCATGATAAGCCAGACGGTCGCCATGGCGATTGCAGGAACATCGGTTCCTCAGCTAACGAGGCCCGGCAGTTTCCTCCTCACGTCAACGGTAAAAACAACCCTCCTGCAGAAGTTTTATCTGGAAAGACAGATATTTACAAGGATATGCTCTTCAATAACAGATTATTATATGAACGGATGCAAAAGTACTCTGAGTTTTATTTTGTGAAAAAATTTCTTTTTCTGAAAATATTTTCTATATCCTACTAAGTTGTTTGAAAAACTCTTTAATTGCCTCAGTCTTTTTGGTCTAAAGACTCTATTTTATCATTCAGAATTTTGGAAGTTGCCTGGTTTTCTATTTATAGCTTCTATTCTTCATTTTTAAAATCTATTTTATTCTTTATCAGTCCTAAGAAATATGATCTCAGTTGTTTAGCCATTGAGAACATTTCTTTTTAATCTGTGAAGGTTCATAATCTTTCATGTTTAAATACATTGATAATCATTTTGCTCCATAATTTTCCCTCTTGAAGAGGGAAGAGCATGGTGGCAGGGAGGCATCAAATTGCTGGTAGAGCAAGATCAACTTCTGAAAGTTTTAAATGACTTTCTTTCAGAAAGCTGCACTCATTTAGGGAAGCTGGCCTACTCGACAACTTCTAAAAAGGTTTTATTGAGATAATCTACATATCAAAAGAGTCATTCATTTTATGTGTATAATTTCATGGTTTTTAGTATCTGTACAGAGTTAGGCAGCTATCACCACAATCTGATTTTAGAACAATTTCCATCATTCCAAAAAGAACCTTGAGGCCCATTAGCCAGAGTCCTAGGCAGCAACTAACTTTCTTTCCGCCTGCATAGCTTTGCCTGTTCTGGATATTTCATATAGATGGAATTATGCACTATGATCTTTATGCCTGGCTTTTTTCACTAAGCAGTAATGTTTCTGAGGTTCATTCATGAGGTGGCATGTATCAGTACTTCTTTTTATTGCCAAATACTAGTCCTTTATATTGATAGACCACCTTTTTTTAGCCCATGTATCATTTGATGAATAGTTGAATCATTCCCAGTTTTTGGCTGTTAGGAATAATGCTGCTAGGTACACTTGTGTCCGTGTCTTTGTGTCCACACAAATTTTCATTTCTCTTAGGTAGATGCCTGGGAATGGACTTGCTGGATCATGTGTATTAGTATCTTTAATGTTTTGAGAAAACCTTTAAACTCTTTCAGAATAGCTGCTCCATTTTAAATCCTCACCAGCAATTAATAAAGGTTCCTGTCTCTCTAAATCCTCTCCAACACCTTTTGTTACCTCTGTTTAGTGTCTCTTCTTCACGCCTAGTATGTACGATGTGGTGTCTCGCGGTTTTACTCTGTGTTTCCTAATGTCTACTGGTATTGAGCGTGTCATTTCATTTGTGTGTAATACACACTTTTTCATATAACTTACATAGAGAAATGTCCATTCACATCCTTTAATGTTTTAATATTGTGGTATTCATCTTGTTATTGAGTTGTTATTGAATTGAAAGAGTTTTCTATATTCTGGACATAAATTCCTTATCAGATATGTGATTTTCAGATTTTCTTCTTTGGATTATCTTTTCATTTTCTTGATAGTGTCACTTGAATTGGCAAAAGTTTTAATTTTGATGAATTCTGATTTATCAGTTTTTCCTTTTACTTGCATTTGCTATTGTATATACATATATAAAGTGCATGTACAGTTAAACTATAATACGAAAAACAGCAGCGTACCTGCCACTCAGCATCAGAAGTAGAACTTTTCAGTTTCTTTAAAAGTTCCCAGTTTGCCCTCTTATCCCTTTCTCCTCTCAAAATGACCACTATTCTCAATTTGATTGGCCTTGCTTTTTGTTTTTTCTAAACCTCCCTTATGTGAAACATACTATATATGAAAAAGTACATGAAACATAAATGTAGATGTTTACAAAAGATTTTAAAGTAATACTTTTGTAACCACCATTCAGGATGAAATATAGAACATTGACTCCTCATTTTTCCATTGGATTGTCTGCCTTTGTTTATAATTTATGGTAGTTCATATGTCAGGATTAAGCCCATTGCCAGTTATAAGTGGTTCGAAGGTTTCTTTCTTTTTGTAACTTGCTTTTTCCACACACTTATTGTGAATTTGGTGAGTGGAGTGTCTTATTTTAAAATAAGATTGTATTGAATCAGTGGATCAGTTTTTGGAAAAATTAATATTTTTACACCAGTAAATCCCAAAATCTTTGAGTATGTTAGATCTCCCCACTATTGGACCTTCTTAGATGTGTTTATAGACATAAACTTTTATAGCTTTTTACCAAAGAGGCCCAGAACATCTATTGTAGGTATATTGTTGGTCCTTGATATTTTAGAAGTATTTTAGTAATGTTATAAGGTTATGCAATATGATAATATATAATACACATATAAGTATATATATATATAACATCATGTTCTCATAGTCTCATAAATGTCATCTTTTTTCATAAATTGTTTTCTAATTGCTGATTATCTTTTTTTTTTTGGCCATGCCCCATGGCTTGTGGGATCTCAGTTCTCTGACCAGAAATTGAATCTGGGCCATGGCAGTGAAAGCTCCAACGCCTAACCACTAAACTATCAGAGAACTCCCTAATTGTTGATTGCTTTTGTGTGGACATAGAATTGATTTTGAACAATAATGTTTATTTCCAGAAGAATTGCTAAGTTAATAACATAGGTATAGTTTTGTTTTCCTATGTATACAATCATATAATCTGTGAATGCTGGCCATTCATTTCTTCCTTTCAGTGTTTTTCATGGCTTGTTTATGAGCTAGAATCTTGAGTACAGTGTTAAATAGAAGTAGTGACAGTTGGCATCATAAAAGGGGAAGCTTGCAACATTTCATTCTTAAATATAGGTGCTAAAGGTTTTGGTTTTGGGGCTTGGTTTTTTTTTTTTTTTTTTGATACCCTCTATTATATTATGGAAATCCCCTTCTTGTTCTTAGTTTGCTAAGAGTTTTACTTCTGTAATTATGAATAGTTGTTGAGTTTTAGCATGCTTTTTTTTGCACCATTTAGACTGTCATGTTATTTTGCTTTATAACCTTTTACTTTTAAATCTTTCAGTTGATTTTCTAGTGTTAAACCTACCTTGAATTCCTGAATTAAACTTAACTTTTTTGTGATTGTGTGTTAATGGATTTGATTTGCTATATTTTAAGACTGTGTATCTGTGTTAGTAAGATCATAATGTTCTATTCAGATTTTGGAATCAGGTAGTCTAGCTGATTAAAATGAGCTAGGGGATTTCCCATTTTATATGTTCCCTGCAAATACTTGTTTAAAACTGAAATTATTTCTTCCTAGACTATTTGGAGAACTTGTGAGTGAAGCCATCTGTACCTGCAGTAATCTTTTTTGAAAGTATTAAAATTATCTATATATTTAATGATTGTAGGACTGTTCAGGTTTTCTATTTCTTTTTACACTGGGTTTTGTAAATTTTATTCTACTTGAAATTTACTCAAATTTCTTGGCATACTAAGTTGTTTCAAATATCTTTCATGATTTTTTAAAAGTCTATAACATTTCTAGTAGATTTAAACATTTTCATTTCTGTGACCTGCTTTTCATATCTGTTGTCTTAAGTCAGTTCCAATAGATATTTGTGTATTCCTTCAGTATGTATAAAGAACCCATTTGGGGTCAACGCTTAGCCTCACTCTTGAATGTTTATTATTTAGTTTTACTTTCTTTTGGTTTATATTGATGTTCTTTTTTCTAACTTCTTTAGATAGATGCTTATTAACTCGCTAATTTTCACCCTTCCTTCTTTGATACTTATTTTCACTGTAAATATTTTCCATTAATTACTCTTTTAACTACATACTGTGATTTATAGCTAACATTTTCATTATTTAATTCATGTAGTTGTATTTTGTCTTTTATTTTTAAAATCTGATCTGTTCATTTTTGTCTTTCACTAGAATTTTAAAATTTATTTACATTTATTTAAAATGTACTTAAGATTTTAATTTTACTTCATGTTTTCTCACCCCATCTTGTATTTTTTTGTGTCATTTATTATCTTCTTTTGAATTGTTTTTTTCTCATTCTGTTTTTTCCTCTTTCCACTTTTCTTCTCTACTGAGCTAAGTCTCAATCAAAACCTCTAACCTCTTGTCTATTAAAAGGAAATCTCCCACAATTTTGGGATGGTTTTATGTAGATAACACCAAGCTATGATAATTTAAAGTATCCTCTCTGTTGGGAACAGTTTAATCATACTAAGGATAATCAATCTAGTAACACTAAGAAACTGGGCTGTGTGCCTTATCAGTTCAATTCAGTCGCTCAGTTGTGCCCAGCTTTTTGCGATCCCATGGCCTGCAGCACGCCAGACTTTCCTGTCCATCACCAACTCCCAGAGCTTGCTCAAACTCCTGTCCATCGAGTCAGTGATGCCATCCAACCATCTCATCCTCTGTTGTCCCCTTCTCCTCCTGCCTACAATCTTTCCCATCATCATGGTCTTTTCTAATGAGTCAGCTCTTCACATCTGGTGGCCAAAGTATTGGCGTTTCAGCTTCAGCATCAGTCCTTCCAAAGAATATTCAGGATTGATTTCCTTTAGGATTAACTGGTTGGATCTCCTTGCAGTCCAAGGGACTGTGCCTTATAGACAGTGCCAATATATAATTTCCCTGGAAGATAAGGACTGGTACAGAATAGACTAAGTCAAATGACCTGGGATGTAATGGGCTGCACCTATTGGAAGCTCTTAGCTTAATCCTTTCTCATGACTTTATTCAGACTAGTCCTTGTATTGCTAAGAACTTGAGACGTCTGAGCTGTGTTAGACTTGGATGTCACTGACATTTTCAAAACAATGTCTGCTGAAATCTGGTAATTGCAATCTTACTTTTTTTATACAACTAGGTAACTGGTTACCTGGCTACAAGTCTTCGCAACATGCCAGGTCCAGACTGGGTTTCAGGCTTTATTCTTCCAAAAAGAAATGAGATTTATTTTGTCTATTAGAATTCCAGTTGTCACTCCTCTAACTACTTCTAATTGGATCTGTTAGAACCAAAATGACAAAACAAGAAATTCAGATTTTGATCAGACAGGACTCAGATCCAGGACTTAGAACTCAGAAATACTTTGGATCCAGTGTCTGTTCTCCAAATTGAGGCAGCACTATGCCCCATTTTGACAGAAGGTTACCAGAGACATAGTTGCCCAGTTGCCTGAGTTAAAACTGAGTAGGACTCTGTGGGGCTCTGGAGGACCATCCTTTCTGTGTTCCCCGTTTCTTGTTTGTAGAATACAGGCTTCCAGCCCCCTTGACCGTCCCTGAGCTCCACCTGGCAGACTCAAACAGTTGCTCATCAGGGAGGGGAGGGGGTGCAAAAACGGGCGGAGCGGTCAAGTGGTGGTGCAGCCTGGGGCAGGGTCCTGGTTGCCCCAAGGAACATGCAGGCAGCGTCTTTGAGTTCTTCTGCAGAGCTAGGCCCACCCAGGTGGAGGCTGGAAGCTTCAGGCTGGGCACAAGGTTCCTGGAGCGTCACCCTGTTGCCTCACCACCGACCAGTCAGAAGAAAGTCACCCCAAATTCTGCCTTCCTTTTCTGGGGATCAGTGATGACCATCCTGTTAGGCCTCCTGTTTGGCCCCTGTCTGTTTCGCCTCTGACAGGGTCCAAAAGGTTCAGGCTGAGTTGTTGTTACAAGGATGGAAGCCGGTTTCGGATACAGAATACCTCGACTTGTATCAGGTAGAGAGAGACTTCTGCTCTGCTAGGCAGGCCTACGCCCATGCACAACAGAAAGAAGTTACGGAAGAAAGAGACCTCCATCCCAGTTAGCAGCTAAACACCAAACAACAAATCCTGAGTATAAAGTCTCTCGGGGGAGTTGTTGGTGGAAGCACACTCGCTGGAACCACCCATGTTGACCAGGCACCATAGTGACCATTTGTGTAAGTTACTTTAGGACAGGTCCTGGTAAGGAACATGGAACTAATAAGCCACCACAAACCAGAAGAGTCTGGGAAAGATCGAAAGGAGACACCGTGTGTCCTGCCACCTCCCAGGATCCTTCTTGCTGGCATCCATCTTGGCTGAGCAATGCTTGCACCACCAGGAAGGACTCCGAGTCAGGATGATCGGCCAGAGGCAACTCAGACACTAATCCCATCACCATAAAACGGAGACTGCGGACCAGGGAAGACATTTGATGGAAAATAGTGATTCCTTAAACCGGATAAACGTTTTGTTATCCCATAAATATTCTTAAAATAGTCTTATATAGAGTCAGTTGTGGTTTTTTTCTTTTATATAATGTCTGATTGTCTTTTTAAAAATTTATTTATTTTTTATTGAAGGATAATTGCTTTACAGAATTTTGCTCTTTGCTGTCAAACCTCAACATGAATCCGCCATAGGTATACATATAACCCCTCCCTTTTGATTGTCCTCTTTAGATATGATAGTTTTTAATAATAGGACCTAGTTTTTAATAATAGAACCTTTTAGTTTTTCCCTTCATGTTTCCTGTTAACCTTTATTTACAGTCTTCTTTAAGCCCTGTAAACAATTTTCTGTTGCTAGGAAAGATTCATTAAGTTTCAGAACCTTAAATTTAAGGGTCTGTATGAGTTACACAAATATTGCCTAAATCAAATGGTTCTTTCAGTATATTTTATTTTAAAGTAATTACTTTTGCATTGCTTTTAGAAGAAAATAACTGACAACTGAACGAAAGAAATGGTCTTTGATCATTCTGTCTCATTTTACTGCGTTTTATTTTCAGAGTGGCAGGCAACACACTACCTTTTCAGCAGAATCAAGTCGGAGTCTTTTGATCTGTCTGCTTTGGGTTCTCAAGAATGCAGATGAGACAGTTCTACAAAAGTGGTTTACAGATCTCTCAGTCCTGCAGCTAAACCGGCTATTAGATCTGCTTTATCTTTGTGTATCTTGCTTTGAGTACAAAGTAAGTGATCATTGTGCCATTGCAAAGAAGAGCAGGAGGGAACATAATGTGGACAAGAAGAAGAAAACTTCCTTATTGTGTCTTTTCTAATGTTTAAATTTTAGGGAAAGAAGGTATTTGAAAGAATGAATAGTTTGACCTTTAAGAAATCAAAAGACATGAGAGCAAAGCTTGAGGAAGCTATTCTTGGAAGCATAGGCGCTCGGCAGGAAATGGTGCGCCGGAGCCGTGGGCAGCTTGGTACGTGCACAGTGTCTCCTTCTGGTGAGAATGTTTTTAGGTTCCCTGAACACTGTTAGAGTGATCATTTTTGCAAGTCTTCAGTGACAGTTCTACACTTTTAAAACAGTGTTTTAATGTAGCTGTGAATTAACTTGATAGCCATGTCTTTGCAAGTTAGAATTCCTGTTTAATTAGAGTGAACATACTTCCAGTTTGCTCTGGATAATCTATTTGTTCTTCTAACCCTTGTGTGATTATTAGTAGTTTCCCTTATTTTAAAAAATAGGTGTTTTTAAGAGCAGTTTTAGGTTCATAGAAAAATTGAGCTGAAAATACAGATACTTCCTATTTATCCTCTGTCTTGACACATGCAAGTTGACATTACTTATCACAGTTGATCAACTTACACTGTTGCTTATTATCACAGAGTCTATAGTTTACATTGTGGTTCTCTCTTGGCTGTACATTCTTTGTAACATGACTTTGTACTCTTAAAAGTTTCCTACTTTTGCAGTGAATTAATATATCCTGTATAAGGCAAAGATATTGCCTATCTCAAGTATCAGGAAGAGAAAATAATCTAGTTGCATCTGAAGCCTGTTTCTAATCCCTGGTCTGCTACCCATTAGCCATATAACCTTGGCCAACCACTTAATCTTCCCACTTTCCCTTTCTTTATCCACTTGTGGTCGTTTGAGATTTTAAAAGGTAGTATGGCTAACTGATCTTATCATCTATGTGGTGACTCTGTGTGTGTGTGTGTGTGTGTGTGTGTGTGTGTGTGTGTGTGTAAACATTTCGTAAATTGTGAAGTAGTGTTATTGCTGAGAGCACCTCAAAGTCAAGGACATGACTTAGTCATCTGTGTACATGACATATGCTAACAGCTCAATATATGTTGTTGACTTAAAATGTGAGTGTATGTTTACATGAATATTTTATATTTAGGTAAACTTAAGTATCTTTTATATGCTATGTGTGTTTGGAATTTAATAATGACTAAGATAATCTTTGCCTTTGAAATTAATAGAGTGTTGTTTTTCACTTTAGTTGTATAGAGTTTCAGTTCAGTTCAGTTGCTCAGTTGTGTCCAACTCTTTGCAACCCCATGGAGCGCAGTATGCCTGGCTTATAGCGTGTACCTATTGATTTTCTTTTAACTCATTTAATATGGGCAACAACTCTATAAAGTATGAAAATTAACTTTCTAGGTCATTTAATTATTTCAAACCTAACAAATAATTATTCTCATCTTTAAAATAAAACTCTCAAAGGTAAATAATTTGCCTAGGCTCATAAACTAAGTGACAGAACCAGGCTCTTTTGACTTCTAATTTAGTGTTCTTTATATCATACCGTAGCTCTTTCTAAGACTTACTGTTAAAAGAATGGAGCTTTTAACAATATGTTTGTTACAGTTTTAAACATGTAATCTTTGGACAGCTACCATGGAAGCTAAAAAAAAAAAAAAAAAAAACAACCACAAGTAAACCCCACCTTCCCCCAAACGCATAGGTACAGGGAACAGTTAGGTGCAGGGTAGGGATGGACAAAATGACTGAAGGGAGTCAAAAGGTACAAACTCACAGTTTTAAAATTCTTAAGTACTGGTGATGTAACTTGTAGCATGTTAACAAATGTATACTTGAAAGTTGCAAAGCAAGTACCTCCTAAAAATTCTTATCATAAGAGAAAAACATTTGAAGCTACTCATGGTCATGGATGTTAACTAGACTTGTAATGATCATTTTGTAATATTTGCATGTATTGCATCATTATTTTATACACAAGAAACCAGTGTAATATTGTATGTCAATTGTGTCTCACTTTAAAAAAATAATTAAGTTCTCATCTTCTTAAAGTTAAAATAATTCCATTTGCAGTTCTTATTTATATTTGGACACTTAATAAGCTAGGTCACCTAAAGATAGACATTCTTAACTAAGGAGATGAAAGAAAGTTTCCCGAAAAAAAATAAAGTTAATGATAATAATGAAGATAGATCATAGATACTTATTTTGTTAACTGTCTTAATATAGACAAATCTTTTTGCTTTCTTTCCCAAAATTTCTTAGACAGAGATTTCAAAATTGAAGAAGTAAAGGGGGACAGAAAGAGAAGGAAAAGGAGAGAAAGCAGAAGGACTATCCGGACTAATCCTTTATTGTGTGTCAAATTATATTTGTTTCTCAGTATTTTTAAAATTTCTGCTTGAACTCTGAATTTTTACTTTCATTTTACTTTCCATCCTCCCCAGCCAAAGTCTCGTGTTTTTCGAAGAGGAGTAGTAGTCTTCTAGTTGAAAGCTTGAAGTCACGACTTGACTCCGTTGTTAAATATGTGTATCTCTCCACAATTCTCAGTGACTTCTCCACTTGTGCTAGGCTAGTGTGAGCCACTGCCCCTTAAAGGAGCCCATGCCGCTCACTCTGCCTTCTGTTTCTCTTGGGGGAGAGCCCCTATGTTCTCCTCTGCTGCCTTCTGTGGACCAAAAGAAATAATTACTTTCAGAATCTTCCTTAATTTGTAGCTTTTATTCCTGTGGTCATAAGTGCTGTGGAAAGAAATAAAGTGAATTAAGAGGAAAGGAAGCGGTGGAAAGTTGAGGAAGGCCTTTCAGCAGAGATGATGAATAACTGGCCAGTGAAAATTTGTGTGAAAAACAATCAGGTCAGAGGAGCAACCCCTGCTGTGTACACCCTAAATCAGGAGCATGTGTAGTGAGACTGCACACACACAGACACACACACAACAATGGTAGCATAAACAGAGGTGGAGAAAATAAAATCAGATCATGCATAGTCTTATCAACCACGGTTAAGGTTTTCAGAAAGTCAGAATTAAAAAGTTTGCTTATTTTAAAAAGTGTTAGGGGTTTTTATATTACATTTAGCAAATATATCCTGTGACTGTTGTGAAAATTTTTAAGAAAAAGTACCAGTGTCAGGTTTTTCCACTTGTACTGAGGATAAAATGGCTGTGGTAATAAAATTATTAACACTATGTCGTTATTTCTTTTTTTAGTTTTATTTATTTATTCATGGCTGTTCGGGGCCTTCAGTGCCGCGTGGGCTCTTGCCTAGTTGTGCTGAGCAGGGGCACTCTGCAGTTGCAGCTTGTGAGCCTCGCCGCGCCGGCTTCTCTTGTGGTGGAGTGTGGCCTCAGTAGGGCGGCTCCTGGGCTCTAGGGCTCAGGCTCAGGAGTTGGGGTGCGGGCTCAGCTGCTCTGCAGCATGTGGGATCCTGGATCAGGAACCAAACCCATGTCTCCTAGGGAGGTAGATTCTTTACCACTGAGGCAGCAGGGAAGCCCGGTAGTATTTCTTATATGTTTGCAAATATACATGAATGTGGTCTCACTGAACTAACATTTTCAAAGAAGGTTTTGAAATTTGTTTGACAGAGAGAAGCCCATCTGGAAGTGCCTTTGGAAGTCAAGAAAATCTGAGGTGGAGAAAGGATATGACTCACTGGCGTCAGAACACCGAGAAGCTTGACAAGTAATAAACCTTCTATTTTATCTTATTGATGGGCTTGTTGAATTTCAAGTGCAAGGGGAAAATGATTACTTTTAGTGTTATTTTATATAATTAGGCATTCAAACTTATAGAAGTCAGAACAGTTGTATTTAGTTTTTCCATTTTGGATTAAAAACAATTTGGGGGAAGAATTTTTCATATGGTATAGTAAAGCAAAAGGAAAATGGAAAACAGATTGAGCAACTGTTTTTGAAATGTCACTATTCTGGGTATCACACTGAAACTAAACATGTCAAGGATTATAAAAGGTTAGAAAATTAATCTTTGCCCTCTTAGAGCTTAAAATATAGTTAAAGAAAGACAAAACAGTACAAGTCTTCTGTTTCTAGTTTGGAGACAAACTAGGTACACTAACTGACCACTCTATTACAAAAAACAACTAAAAATGCACTTTCGTGAGTCCAGGATCCTAAAGGACTGTGTCTTCATAAGGGAACTGACAATAAACCCTTCTCACTGCCCAGGCAACCACAGGTAAAATTGCTTGGCTTGAAAATTGCTTGGCATTGTGTCAGGGGGCTACAGTCTTTTCCTGGTAATTTCTAATTTCAAATTAGCCCTCAGGTAACTTGATAGGTCCCTAAAAGTTTGAGAATACAGTGACTGACTCATTTGGGTTTGCCTAGTACTCTTAATTTTAGCAGTGAACGTCCCAGGGACCGCCCGCTGACCCCAGTCCTGTCCTAAGTTGGCACCCTGAGAACCATCTTCCATCCAAACTTTAGAGGATTCTCACAGAGAAGCTTTCAGAAACATGAGCTCTCCTACATGCTCAGTAGCTCAGTCGTGTCTGACCCTTTACCACCCTGTGGCCTGCCTCCTGTGAGGCTCCTCTGTCGGTGGGATTTCCCAGCAAGAACACGGGAGCAGGTCACTGTTTCCTTCTCCAGGGGATCTTCCTGACTGGGTGTCTAACCTGCATCTCCTGGCTGGCAGGCAGATTCTTTAGCAGGGAAACCAGCTCTTGCACAGTAGAATCATAAAACACAGGAAGCAAGGCCTGTGGGAGCCCCAGAGAGAAGTAGCGGGATCAGTGCCACATAGATAAGGTTAGGACTGTCAGAAACTGTCTTAGTCTGTTTAGGCTGCTGTGACAAAATAACACACACTGAGTCACTTTTAAATGACAGAAATTTATTTCTTCCAGTTCTGAAGGCTGGGGAGTTCAAGATTATCGCCTCAGTAGACTCAGTATCTGATGAAGGCCCCTTTCTGGGTTTATAGGCTTCTTGCTGTGTTCCCTTATGGTTTAAGGACAAGGAAATTCCTAGGGGCTTCTTTTATAGAGGCATTAATCTCACTTGTGAGGGCTCTGCCCTGATTTTCCAGTCACCTTCCAGAAGCTGCACCTCCTAACACCATTACATTAGGCATTTGATTTTCACTGTATGAATTTGGCAGAAAAGACGTATACTTGGACCAGAGCAGATGCTGTATATAACTGTTAAAGATTCTTAAAGTTTGAGTGTCTGCTTTTCTGTCTTTTCTGTCCATTTTTAAATTATGTTTCTGTATGTATTGTGTTTTTTAAAATCACAGAGCACCGAGACACTATTAGTATATCGCTTGACTTCTGCACTGGTGTTCTCTTTGCTTATCTTACTGTGTTTTAAGGAAGGCATTTTATTTTTCTTTTTGGTATTTTCCTGATTCTTTTGGCTTAAACCTCTTGATTTTCATTTGTCTTCACAAAGTCTCGCTGGGATTTTAAGTGTGAACATTATATTTCTTTTCCATTTTAATTCTAATGTTTTATTTTCTCCTTAAATTTATAAAATGTAAATTCACAAGCTCTTCTCTTTAGTGGTAGTAATAAAGATTCAGACTTTAATTAATAGCTAACTTTGAAAAGTTAGCATTTAATACGTCCTTGTATTTTTGCTTTGATTTATATATATATACTTTGGTCTGTTTTGATGTAGTTTCCATATATGCATTGTGATTGAAATGTGAACTTTACTCATAAATCGTATATAGTCATTAAATTTTAATTCTGTAATACTTTTGTAAATATTAGTATTCAAGTAAACCACTTTATTACATCAAGTTGTTTTATTTCTAGTGAGTAATTCCATCCAGAATCTCACTGAAGAGTTACTCATTTTCTGTGTTAAAATTTTTGTATCAGGAATTTGGGAAAATCAGACAAAACTTTATTTTTAAGAAAGTTCTTTTATCCTAAATAAATATGCCAAAAATCCTTGAAATGGTAACATGAATACCAAACATCTTGGGTGCTGCTTTACATGAAAGCAGCCCTAAATGCAAGCCCACATAGCACCACCTAGCGGCCGTACCGTTCAGAACAAAGCGGTGTTTTCCTGCGTTTCCTGGAACTCTCTGAAAGCTAAATATTTATGCCTTTGGTGACACTGTAGTACTGTAATGGGGTGAGAAGGTCTGTATTGGCATGTTTGACAAATGTAGATTAAAACAAAGCATTTTTAAACGTGCAGAATATTTTTCATTATTCACTTAATAACTTTGCACTCGGCAACTATTGGAAAAACTCTTCCTCTGAAAAAGAAAAATGATTCCAAGGTGTTTAAATTTCTGTACATCTTTAAGTCTTTTGTGAATTTAAGATCTATTGGATTTTCTAAAAGATGAAATATAATTTCTTCTGATCTTTTGTTTTAGGTCAAGAGCAGAGATTGAGCATGAAGCGCTGATTGACGGGAATCTGGCTACTGAAGCAAATCTGATCATTTTGGATACATTAGAGATTGTTGTTCAGGTAAAAACACTGATTAGAAGAATTTAAACTAGGATAGATTTGGTGAACTAGGGTTGGGGACAAAGGTGTTTATTGAACCATATAATTGTATTTAAATATCAGTAGATCCTAAAAGTTATGTCCTTGTGCCTCTTTTTTCTCATTTAAATTCTTTCTGTTCTTTTTTCCCCTTTTCTTATCAAAATCTCTCTCAGCTTATTTTCCTTGAGGAGCTTCTAGATCTTACATGATCTTTTTCCTATTAAAATTCTTATTTGTTAATTTCTACATAGTCTATCTCTAACCAGATTACAGTTAACATCTCCATTTTAAAATTGCAGACAGTTTCCGTAACAGAGTCCAAAGAGAGCATCCTTGGTGGGGTGCTGAAGGTGCTGCTGCACAGCATGGCCTGTAACCAGAGTGCGGTTTACCTGCAGCACTGTTTTGCTACCCAGAGAGCCCTGGTTTCCAAGGTGGGTTACTTTGGTGCCTGCTGTCTTGTCAGACCTTGTTTTCTTTACTAATGTTGTCTAAGATCATTTGGTACATTCATTGATGATATCTCGAATATATTTATAGATAAAATTTTAGTAATAACCTGAGACTTGATTCTTCTTTGCCTTTCCTCTACTGCTTACCCTTTGGAATTTTCTTCTTCTTTGGACTACCTTTAACCAGTTTTCTGGATTGAAAAAAGAAGAAAAAAAAGAGTAGCTCTGCTGTGGAGAAGGGCCTGAAATTAATAGCCTGTTTTAAATATTGGGCTTTTTGTGTTTTCGTCTTATTTTATCTATTTCTTATGGATGTGAGTTATCAAGAAGTAGTGTGTCAGTTGTGCAGCCCATTGAAATCAGCTATCCTGGGTAAATGGGAAGACAAGTACCTGTTTTGTTTGTTTAACTACTTTGAATATTTATTTCCTATGTTTGTTTTCCTCTAAAAATCTATATTCTTAATCTTGAAGGTATCTGTTTCATCTTAGTCATCTTATAAGATGAAACTTAGCCAGTGAAGGTAACAGATACCGTTTTGTAATAGTAAGAGCATTTCATGCTGTGCAGCAAAATCTAGCATACTATTGTAAAGCAACTATATTTCAATAAAAATTAATAAAAAAATTTTATCATAGACTTGTTATGTGTTACTATAGTGTTTTATTCGCATTATCTAATCCAAGGCAGTCTTACAGTCCCACGTAGGTAATATTATCAGGCCCATTTTATGGAAGAGAAAACCTGCCCAAGTACTAACATAATCCGTATCCAAACCCAGTCTGTCTAGTTCTCTGGTCCATTTTATTAACCAGTAGCAAACATTGTCTCTTAAACATTCTTTCCACTCCTGGGCTCCCCTAACAAATCCCTTCCTCAGGCTGTGTTAACGTCTGTCTGAAGCTTCTGCCGCATCAGTCCGGTGGTGTTGTCCCTTTACAGTTCCCGGAGCTCCTGTTTGAAGAGGAAACGGAGCAGTGCGCCGACCTCTGCCTCCGGCTCCTGCGGCACTGTAGCAGCAGCGTGGGCACCGTCCGGTCCCACGCGAGCGCCTCCCTTTACCTGCTCATGAGACAGAACTTCGAGATTGGGAACGTGAGTGTTTGATCTTGGGGCTGCATCTTTGGACTCCTAATGAAATATAACTTCTGTAGGTACCTAGTAAGTGGGCTTGGGGAGAGCATGGCATTTTGGGGTGTATTTTGAGTCTAATCTTAAGACTGTTTCTTTTTCTCATTCTGTGGATAACTTGTAAAAATCCAAATCTCCAGTTTTATTTCATATACTAAGAATAATATATAGTACAGATTTAAACTACAAATGTATGTTGAGCAGCTGTAAATTGTAATTATTATCATTAAGTGAAGTGAAAGTAATAATAAGAAAAATTAAAAGTTTAAATATCTTTGCTCAGTATTTCATGATTATATGCCAGTCTTGGAAGAACTCCATGTCTTCATTTATGGTTTTTTATTTGATTATAGATTTCTGTGCTGTATTTTTCCTAGCTTTTTGAGTCATGTTTAGTTCGCTTATTCTTACTCATGTAATTGTTTAAAGTCTAGAATACCGCATTGTGCACTACTTTTAATGTCTCATTGGTTCTATTATCTAGTATATTTTTAGTATTCTTGCTTTCTATTCAATACATATTTTGTAATTTCAGTTTGTGTTTTCATTTTAACCTGAAGTTTTAAAGTTTTGATGATGATGTTGTTCAGCCTCTCAGTCGTGTCCGACTCTTTGCGACCCCATGGACCACAGCACACCAGGCTCCCCTGTCCTTCACCATCTCTTGGAGCCTGCTCAAACTCATGTCCATTGAGTCGGTGATGCCATCAAACCACCTCGTCCTCTGTCATCCCCTTCTCCTCCTGCCCTCAATCTCTTCCAGCGTCAGAGTCTTTTCTAATGAGCCGGCTCTTCGCATCAGGTGGCCAGCATATTGGAGCTTCAGCTTCAACGTCAGTCCTTCCAATGAATATTCAGGATTGATTTCCTTTAGGATTGACTGGTTTGATCTCCTTGCAGAGTTTTAAAGTTTGGATGATAATTTTTGGCTTTTGTTTGTTTGTTTGTTTTCTGGCTACCCTGTGGCATGCAGGATCTTAGTTCCCAACCAGGGATTGAACCCAGGCCCTCAGTAGTGAAAGCATGGCGTCCTAACCATTGGACCGCCAGGGCATTCCCTGTAATTTTTAGTTTTACTGCAGAGTGATCATAGTACAATTAATGTGGCTCCTTTTTGGTACTATGCATGTGTGTGTTTGTGTGTTCAAACATAACATGTTTTCATAAATGTGTTACACAAGCATTTAAAAAGAAGGGGTGCTTTATTTTCGTCTCTTGAGTTGACTAAAGGAGATGATTTAAAGCCTACATATTGTCCATATCTCCTTTTGTTCTTATTTGGTAAAGTGATATTCATGATTGTATATTCATGACTGGTATATTGATAACTACTATCTGTAACTATTATATCTTACTATGAATTATTCCCTTTAGAATTGAAAAAGACTCTGAGATGGCTTAATTTAAAATTTTTATATTTTTGACCTGACTTCTGCCTTGTGTGTAGTATTGATACCTCTACTTTCTTTCTAATTTGAATGTGGCTTAGGTTATCTTTGCCTGTCCTTTCATTTTCACTATTTTGAATCACTTTATTTTAAATGTGTGTCTCATATATAACATAGAGTTGAGTTTTGCTTTATAATTCAGTTTCTAAGTTGAATGAAACCTTTCATACTTGTTATTATATCAGCTACACCCTGGATTTGTGTTGTATTATTCTGTTATGCTTCCCACTTCTCTGCTTAAAAAAATGTGTTGGTTGTTTTCATCTTGTACATGGTGAGTTCACCTTAAAGTTGATATTGCTTTAATGGTTACCTTTACAATTGCGTAGTACCTTCAGTCCTCTGTTTCTTTAATCATTCATTCTCAGTGGAGGCGGTACTGTCACCAGGCTAGGGGTGTTGGTTCTTAGCCGTCACAGTGGCTTCCCTTGAGTTCTTGTATTTCTACGATTTTTTCCCTCCCTAAAGTTAATGGCTTCATAAATTTTTTATAATTCAAAGTAAAATATTTTAATTAGAATTTTCATCTGTTTCATGACCACATTTTCCCATGAAGTGTTCTTTATCTGGTATTTCACTGATCTTTACCTTTTTGTTACTCAACATAGAATGAGGCAATTTATATTGGCCCAGGTATTTGTAGGACAGTCTATTTCTGTCCAGCCTTTTGAGATTTTTTTGGTTGTTTTTTTCTCAAGACAGTTTTATCACTTCAAAGTGAGTTCCTTATTTAAATTTAAAAGAAGTGTTTTTCCCAACATTTCTTAAATCTTCACTCTAGGATTCCTCACTATTTGCTGTCCCCTCCTTGCCTCCCATTGAAGCTGCTTCCTATTTAGCTTGTCTTGGCAGCCATTATGCATTTTTCTAATATATAGATTATATCAGTCTCCTCATTTTGCTGAAATAGAGTTTATGGACTTTTTTTTCTAGTCATCTGTTATTTTTATATGAAATGCAGGAGAATAGGGACTTGCTATTTCACACTGTCCTATTTTTACTGGAAGCCAAGTCTTCTCTCCTAATTCAGAGTAAAGAATCTAGTTACTTTATAGATCTTAATTAGTTTTTGAAATAAGAGTTCCTAAAATTTGACTACACTTGGAGTTTTCCTCTGTTATTTTAGGGAAGCTTTATATTAATACAGTAGGATTAAAAATAGGTAATTTATCATGTTAATGTCATGTAGTATCTCTAAAAAGGAATAGGTGATTTATACCTGGCACGATTTTATAGAGATTATATATTCAGGAGATATTAGAACTAAGTATTGAATTGTGTTCTAGGTACTGAGGTAGCCATTGGGCAAACATAGATAGAAGGAAACTTATTTTAAAATAGCTTAGCATCTACTAGGGTAGGAGATGAGCAGGTAATGTTCCGCTAGTAATAGTACCGACTTCCGATGGTTTTGTGAGGATTATATAAATTAATGTTAAGTAACACACTTATTATATCAGTAACTGGCTCTGAGCAAATGTTCAGTGTGTGTTTGCTGTTGATATACTGAGAGGTGAGCACAGGGGACTGTATAAGCACAGAGAAAAAGAGCATATAATCTCAAGGAGGGTTTCACAAAGAGGAGATGCTTGAGCTAAGGATTAAGAATTGCCCAGGCAGATGGAGAAGTAGTGGGTAGACTTTTTAGATAACAAAATGGCACGTACATAATTAGAAAGGCATTGAGATGAGAGAAGGAAACTTTCTTAGCACTTCTTAATTATTATGGCTCCAAGGGAGAGTAATAAGAGATAAAATTGTAATTGAAATGTTTAGATTAAGCTGTCCTAGAACAGATACTTGTTTATCACGATACTCTCAGTTCCCACCATATAGTTTGCCATGTTTATTTGGTCAAATACATGAATTCTGTCTACAAAGCTGTGAGCAGCCATTGAAGTATTTTAAGAAGAAGACTGACATGTACATTCAGGTTTACATTTTACAAAAATTTCCCTGATGCTACTTAGGGGGTAAGGAAAAAGAAAGATTGGTTAGGAAGTTACTGCAGTAATCCAGGTAAGAAATGATAAGGGCATAAAGTAAAGCAATGGCATTGAGAATGGAGAAAGAACAGATTGGAACGGATTAGAAGGTGGTGTAGATTGAGTTTATAGTATGAATAATGAATGGGCAGAATGGCTATGGAATGACTCCTGGTTTGGGGCCTGTGTAACTGACTGCAATAGGAGCACCATTTATTTAATCAATAGGACAGACTTTATTTTCCTGGGCTCCAGAATCACTGTGGGTGGTGAATGCAGCCTTGAAATTAAAAGATACTTGGCTCCTTGGAAGAAAAGTAATGTCAAACCTAGCATATTAAAAAGCAGATCCATTACTTTTCCTGCAAAGATCCGTATAGTCAAAGCTATGATTTTTCCAGTAGTCACGTACAGATGTGAGAGCTGAACAGTAAAGAAGGCTGAATGATGAAGAATTGATGTCTTCGAGCTGTGGTGCTGGAGATGTGGAACCTGAAGCTCCAATAGTTTGGCCACCTGATGCGAAGAGCCAGCTCATTGAAAGAGACCTGATGCTGGGAAAGATGCTAGGCAGGGGAGAAAGGGAGGACAGAGGGTGAGATGGTTGCATGGCATCACTCCCTCGCTCAACTGACATGGGTTTGAGCAAGCTCCAGGAGATAGTGAAGGACAGGAAACCCTGTCGTGCTGCAGTTCTTGGGGTGGCAAAGAGTTGGACACCACTTAGGGACTGGACAACAACAAGGGTTGTCACTGATAACCTCTTGAAAGTGGCTTCACAGTGGGGGATGGTGAAACAGAGATGAATTGACACTAAAAAAGGAAGAATGTAAACTCTTACAGTCATCATTCCAAAGAATATACCTTTAAGTTAACTTTGTACAGGATGTGAGTTAAGTTAAGCAGTGGGCATAAAAATAATTAAGTCAGGTAGAGTGTAGTGACCGCATCTGACACTTAAGAATTTTGTGATGTTGGTCACGTTCTTTAATGTCATCTGCAAAAATGGTCTTATTGTTAATAACATATACCTCATAGTAGGTCAATGTAAAGTCTAGGCACAACTTCTGATTGAGGTCTAACCCACAATTTTTTTTTAACCTTGTTTTGCAGGCTGTTATCACAGGAAGATTCTAAGCTTTATGTCCGTTTAAAAATAGGATTTCAATATTACACATTTCATTATTTGTCAAAAATATTTTTCCTAGAATGATGTTTTATACTTTTTCTTTATAGGAAGTTAAAAAAAATAGACACTTTCCCTTTAAGCTTTCCTTTATTAAATATTTGCCTGGCAATTTCTCTGTTACAGAACTTTGCCAGGGTTAAAATGCAGGTTACCATGTCACTGTCTTCCTTGGTGGGCACATCTCAGAATTTTAATGAAGAATTCTTAAGACGTTCTTTAAAGACTATATTGACATATGCTGAAGAAGATTTGGAATTGAGGGAAACAACATTTCCGGATCAGGTCAGAAGTGCTACTTTTTAGAGCATGAACTGAAATAGGAATTGTAAATTACAATTTACAATTGTAAACAATTTCCCAAATTGTTAAATCAAACTTTAGTTTTTCCTGGCAGAACCATATGTGTATTTTTCTTTCGATCCATATGTATCATAGATAGGACTGAATCTTTGTTTTAATAAGCCACCCTTCTTTCTCAGAATGGTTAATATTTTTGGTGTTTAATTCTGTGAATTTGTGCCAAAAAGAACACTAGAGTTAGTCAGTATGGATAAACAAAAAACTATGATCAAAGTGTTCCCACTGATTTGTGAAACAATAGTTTGCCTCAAAAACTAAGTTTATACAAACTACCTTTTGAGAAAAATCTGAAAATCAGAAATAATTTCATTTTGTAGTCTTTATATCCCTGTATGTTTTTTATTTCTACTAGTAGTTCTACTTGTTTCTGGGTGAGAGAAGTGAAAAAATAGTCTCCTGATGAATTTGTATAAAGTTTACTCTTCGCCTGTCTTACCCCAGCATACCCACACTCTTTAGAACTATATCAAAATTGTATTGTTTGTTTTGAAAGCTTTAGATTTCAAATATGAACTATCTTTCAAACTAATTTAATGGTTGGGAACGAATGACAGTTGAAGAATGTCTTTCATACAATTCTCTGCTACAGGTTCAAGATCTGGTTTTTAATCTCCATATGATCCTTTCTGACACTGTTAAGATGAAGGAGCACCAGGAGGACCCTGAAATGCTAATTGATCTAATGTACAGGTAGCATTTGTTTAATTCACTTATACCTTGGACTGCTGTCGTTTAGCTGCTCAGTCGTGTCCGCCTCTTTTTGTGACCCCATGGACTGTAGCCCACCAGACTCCTCTGTCCATGGGATTTCCCAGGCAAGAATACTGGAGTGGGTTGCCATTTCCCTCTCCAAGTTAAGTTCCAGACTCAGGGATCAAACCCACATCTCCTGCAATAGCAAATGGACTTTTTACCACTGAGCCACCTGGGGAGCCTTATGTCTTATATAACGGGGCTTAAGTTAATATGATACACAGAAAACATGAGTTTACAAGAATACAAAAATTGCTTGTTATTTTCTAATGGTAATTAAAACCCACTCCAGTGTTCTTGCCTGGAGAATCCCATGGACAGAGGAGTCTGGCAGGCTGTGGTCCATGGGGTGCAAAGAGTCAGACCTGACTGAAGTGACTTAGCATGACATGGAAATGGTAATTTAAAAATCAAAATGTGCTTTATCAGATCCCCTATGACACTTCTTTTAAGAACTATGAATAATTGTTCAGTGTATTTATTGATTATCAAAAACAAGATTTTAAAAAATAATGACATAGTTAAGACCTTGGCATCCTGGGTCCTAGAGTTCCTAGGAAGGCTGAAGACCCACATTTTAAATGTAAAAATTAGTTCTATAAGAAGAAAACATGGTGTATTAATACTTTATTACAATATTAATTTTACTGTTAGATATGGTTTTTGCCTATAGGCTGATATATTTATTGGGTATTTTTAGAATTTTGTAATTCATATTGTATCTTCAAAGATGTAAGTAAAGCTTGACTTTTTCTTTGCCATTTGACCTTCATTTTTTACGGTTTTGGAGTTTATTAAAGACAAGAATAAAATATTTCCTTTAAAATTAAGGTGATACAATGAAAGAGTCTTTTATAAATTTTTTTCCTTGAATATAAACTTATTTAGAGTCCCATTATAAACATGTAAATTCCCAGATCTTCTGTCACTGATTGTTTCCTTAAAGGGCAGATTTTCATATAAAATGTCTTTTTTTTTTTTTAGCTCCCCCCTGCCCCCACAAAAAAACCCTGAAACTCTCCATTCCATGGGCCCACAATTATTTCTCTAAGCACACTCAAAAGCATTTTCATACCACCCAAAAACTTGTCTTAATAGGTTGTGTTCAGTAACAGAAGCCTACCCACTGAACAAGCAGTTTGAACTCCCTTCCAGATGAGGAAGCACATGCTCATTGAGCATCTCTGTCCTAACTAGAATTGCCAAGGGCTACCAGACCTCCCCAGACCTGCGGCTGACCTGGCTGCAGAACATGGCTGGCAAGCACTCGGAGCGCAGCAATCACGCTGAAGCTGCCCAGTGCCTCGTGCACTCAGCCGCGCTCGTTGCTGAGTACCTGAGCATGTTGGAGGACCGGAAGTATCTTCCCGTGGGATGTGTAACATTTCAGGTAGGAATCCGCCTTAATCAAGGTATGTCCTTTTTTGGATTTAACTTTTCTCACTGCTGTTTACGTTCATTCAGCTTGTACTGTAAGCACAGACTGAAAGTGATGCGTCACTAGACAAATTAACATTTCACTCTCACTTTCATTGATATGCTTTTAAAGAGTATTTCTTGTTAATTCTCTTCCATGTTTTCTTACCTGTACATTATTAGTGCTATGGATAGTATATTTATTCTCTTTGCCTATACTGCTATGGACATCATAACATCTATGAAATAGGTTCAAAATATTGAAAATCAGGATAGTGGACACTCTTAATTGGCTTTTAATTAAAATACCAGGTGAACCAGCATTCTCCATTGCTTATATAAAATATGCTAAGATATGACTCAGAGATGATAGTTTTTGCTCTAGTAGGGCTTCATACCTCTGACCCACTGGCTGAATTCTTTGCCTACCAAGAGTTTGGTTTTCTTCAAAGCCTCTTAATTCCAGGTTTGGGAAGTTATAAACATTATTTAAATATTATGTTCTCTGATAAATCTAAATACAAAAGAAAAATGAGTTATTGTTTCTGTGAAAATTATTAATAAGCTGAATGTTTTACAAAGAGATCAAGACAAATCAAAAAAGATTGAGGGAAAAATCTACAAGAAATCTAGGATAATTTGATAGTCTTTTAAGTTCAAGTTTTTACTCTAGAGAAACCAAAACTGAAAATCTTAAATGAAGGTTACATTGTGAGTCTTTAGTCAAGAGAGATTACATGGAACTCTGATCTTGAGACCCATATGCAAAGAAAAGGCCTTAAATCTACTTCAGGAAATTGACAAATGTGTAACTGTCTAGGTTCAAATAAAATATTTAAGGTAAGTATGTATCATTTCCTTTTCAGAAGTAATGATAGATCCCAATCTTGTTGGATAAGAGGGCTTTTTATTATACCTGAGTTTTTTCATTAATTTGATGTATGTTAGGCAAGCCTTCAGAGAAGGTGTTGGCACCCCACTCCAGTACTCTCGCCTGGAAAATCCCATGGATGGAGGAGCCTGGTGGGCTGCAGTCCATGGGGTCGTGAACAGTCAGACACGACTGAGCGACTTCACTTTCACTTTTCACTTTCGTGCATTGGAGAAGGAAATGGCAGCCCAGTCTGGTGTTCTTGCCTGGAGGATCCCAGGGACGGGGGCGCCTGGTGGGCTGCCGTCTGTGGGGTCGCACAGAGTCAAACACAACTGAAGCGACTTAGCAGCAGCAGCAGCAGCAGCAGCAAGCCTTGGGACCATTTTTGTATCTCAGATTCCCTGATAGGGAGTTTTAACAACATCAATTAAATTAAAAGTAAAGACTCAAGTCACTTTAGGTGTTCTATGTCATATTAGTTTTCCTTAGCCCATGGTTTTTAAAAATTTTCTTTCTTACAACTTTTTATTAATGGAAAAGTTAGATAGCAGTGTTGTTACATTTTATTGTCATCTTTACAATACAAGAAATTTTTGGAGATTTGTCTGTTAGCTTTGCATTGACTACCCCCCCTTTTTTTAATAAGCTGATATCTGTATTTCATCTTCAGTTGCTTTATATGTATCATTCAGGTTAAGAAATTAATTTCATTTCACAAACCTAAACATTTTTTTCCTCCTAGAATATTTCCTCTAATGTTTTAGAAGAATCTGCAGTCTCAGATGACGTGGTATCTCCAGATGAAGAAGGTATCTGCTCTGGAAAGTACTTTACTGAGTCAGGACTTGTGGGATTACTGGAACAAGCAGCTGCTTCTTTCTCTATGGTAGATGACTCTTGTTCATTTCTTTACACAATTATGTACTTCTTAGTTATTATGACATGTATATTTATGCTTTCTGCTTATGACCATGCTTTTCATCTATGATAATTTTCTCTAAATATCTTAAGAACTCTCCAGTAGTGGATTTTCTTTTCATGTTCATCATTGCTTATTCCTTTTTATTTTAATAGTCCATCACTTCCTCTAGTGTTTTTCATCTGCTTGTTTGGGAACCAGCACTTATTCTAAGAGATTTTCTTTTTTTAAGAAAACTTTTACCACCAAACATTTTCTAAAACCTTAGAAAAGCCTCTGGTGCTCAGGAAAGTTACTGCCTCTCACCCGATTGGTGGCATGATGAGCTCGATTAGGTAGACATTGAAGTGGTATCAAGAACTTTATGAACTACATCCTAGATCCCTTGTCTGACTAAAGTCCAGTCCTTGTCCCTCCCCCTCTGTATGTGAAGAATTGAAGCAGTCATGTGAATCAGAGATGCAAGATTTATTGGTGAAGGAAAAAAAATAGCCAGCTGAATCCTTGCCTGCTTCCTTGAACCATGTTGATAGCATCACCTACTTTCTGTGAGTTTGCTGCTGAGTGTTTAGTGTCCCAGCAACAAGGTTTGCAAGACAGTGAGGTCCATGTTAGGGTAAAAGGGAAGCTTGATGTAATATGCTGTTACTTGATGTAGTTAAGTAATAGTACATTACTTCCCCATTGCACTATCATTGGGAATCAGTTGTTGCTTCTCCTGGCCTTAACCCTGCCCAGCAATATGTTGGTTACGGGTATCGGTTCAGAGGCATCTAGCCCCTTTCTCTGCTGTCTTCTTAGTAGTGAAAGCACTTCAGCACAAACTACTCAACCTACCTGTGCCTTATTTTTCTTATCCATTAAATACATCTAACAGTGTGCACCTCCAGGACTGCCGTCCGGATTAAATGAATTGGCCTATGGAAAGCGCTGATCACAGTGCCTGGCTCCACCAGGCTTTGGCGTGTTTGCTGTCGCCGCCTCTCATCATCACGGATGCTTGGAAGCGACTCTGTAGAATGATTCTAAGGCTCAGGGGACATTAGGTGTTTGTCCTCTTTAAAGTTTCTTAGTTTTGAAGACCTTGATTGTCCTGATTCCTATCCCAGCTCTCTGTTCCTTGAGCTTCAGTTTAAGGGATCGAACTAGTAGGGAAAAAAGTTTTTGCTATTAATGGAATATTTTAATAAATATGCATTCTCTGTACATGTGTGTAATTTTAATAATTCACAGCAGTGAATTTAGATTGGGTTACAGTGGCTTATGTTACAGAAGCCTCTATTTTGCAGTAGCATTTAATTATGAATTCCATTCTTTTTTGTTAATCTATTTAATATTAATTAAAATAATTACTGGGATATTTTAATTACACTGAATATATTTTATTATTGCAGCTACATGATTGCTTAAATATACTCCTGTGAGCTGAGTAGAAAATATAAGAACCATATGTTTATTTTCTTGGGAAAATGCTGATTTGTGAAGCAGTGGGAAATTTTCAGTGACTCTTGGAAAATATCTCTTTTCCTTCACAGCCACCAATCCATTACAAGAAAATGGGATAGCAGTATAAACATGTTTTGTCTCTCACTCTGATTATAAACAGAGCAACACTTGGCCAACCACTAGTAAACCAAAACCCCTACTGGAATAAAATCTGGTGGCTCAGAATCTTCTTATGTTTTGGTAAAGATCAGTGATTTTTCCATTGGAGAGTTCCCTTAAGATTTTCTGTGCCAATTTAATATTTTGGGAAAGTTAATAATTTTAGTGTCCTAGGAAGCAGTAGGTTTATGTGATATTTGTGGATCTGTGACTTGTAATAATTGGGTTTCTATGTCTCTGCTCTGAATTTGTTTCTGCAAAAGTTTACATGCATATATGAGGATACACACATACACACATTTAGTTAAGTGATTACTGAGTAGTAAAGGCAGAATGTCCAGTTCAAATTATACAGAAGTATAAATATACATATATGTACATGTGTGTATTTCAAATGTACAAATACAAATACACACGTATGTCTTCACTCAATAGAAGAGATAGTATATTGTACAAAATTATTAGGTCTTAATCAAATTAAAAATCAGTAGCATTTGCATTTGGTTTTATGTCCTATTGGAAATACTGTGACTTCATAAATTGCAGTTCACTCTCTTATCGATGTAAAAGAGAGCAATCTCTTATTCTTATAGGCTGGCATGTATGAAGCAGTTAACGAGGTTTACAAAGTACTTATTCCTATTCATGAAGCTAATCGGGATGCAAAGAAATTATCCACGATTCATGGTAAACTTCAGGAAGCCTTCAGCAAAATTGTTCATCAGGTAACAGTTGTACTTTCTAACTTCAGTGTAAGTGGAGAAAACTGTCTACAAGCTTTAGTGTTGCTTTATATTAATGTCAAACTAGATCCCATGAAATGACCATTTTTATCAGGTTACAAATGAACAGTATCAAAATGATGGTTCATGGCCAAAGCAAGACTCATTAACAAAAATTAATTTAACCTAAAGTAGATTATGATCATCATAACCTTCCCTCATAGCTTCTCTTTTTTCTTCACTTTTTTGAATTATTACTAGTTGCTAATTTTCTTTTAATTGTGAGTTACTTTCTGTTTCACAGTGTGGGTAGTAATTATGAACTTGATTTTTTAAATTGATTTCTATTCATTTTCTGCCAAAAATGTTTTTATATTTAACTTTTTATTAAATGATATGAAAGCTTAATAAACTCCTAATATTTTTAATGATTTCAACTGAACTTTTAACTTTTTTCCAGATACTTTTAGTCAGTTATCCCCTGACATATTTCTAATGTGAAAGTAATATTTAGTGAAAATAATAAATGGTTTATTTATTTATTCAATTATAATAGTATGATTTCAGTGCTTATTTTTAGTTCATGGGATCCACATATTATCTTGAAAATTAAAATAAACTTGGTTTAAAAATGAAATAGACTACTAGCAGTTGATTTCCCTGAAGCTAAATCTTTGGCTCCATTGAAATACTCTGAAACGTTATGTTAAGGGTCCTCCTTCTCCACTTTTCTGTTCCCTTCCCTGTGCTACCTGTGATGTTGTCTGCTATTGCCATCACCTAAGAACCAAGTATAGTTTTTCCACTTTTGCCTGCAGTGTTAGTCCCACTTTATTGTCTTATCAGCTTGACTTCCTCTTTCTTGCCATGGACTAAGCTGTTCTAGATGAATTGATATAATCTGAAAAACTTAAGTCTTAAATAGGGCTGCTGTCCTGTTAAGCCAGGATTTTATTGTCATTTAATAAAATATTGGAGTTGCGAAAGATTATTAGAATTCTGGATCACAGCAGGTGGGTCTTTTTATAATCAGTTATACTGTTAAAGAAATCTCATCGCAGCTTCCCGTATGTTACACAAATTGCAAATTACGCAGGTCAGGCCTGGAACATCTAGAGCCAGCAGCTTCCAAGAAACTTTCATTCATTTGTATCAAAGACATATGAGCAAAATTTCAGTTTCTGTTCCAGCTTAGCCTGGGTACCTCAGTGAAGTGCAGCCCCCGTTAGTCAGTGATCTAATTTAGACACACGTGAAATAAGCACTCAGCTTTCTTTCCCCTAAATGTGTACTTTTTACTTATTAAAGTCTTAAATGGTGAAATTTTAGCTTCTAGGTTTTGAACAAGCAATTTATAAAATTATCATAGGTCTTAAGTGAAAGAATATGGTGTTTAAAATACCCTAAGTATTTTCTATATGGAGAAGAATTTATGGTATATGGTTTCTTACGCTACTGAACTTCCTTTGGCTTTTTTGTTCTTTTTAAACAGTTTTTTTTTTATGACTTGCCCTTTTTTACTTTTTTATTATACAGAGTACTGGCTGGGAGGTAGGTAATGTTGTAGTTAGTTAAAGACACTACTAGATTGATTTGATCAGATTTCTTATGCCAATGCTTTGCCCACATGTGCTAGCTGTGGGCATTCTGTTGCTGTCTGCTGTCAACTGAATTCATTAACCAAAGAAATTTTGTTAAAATACTGTAAGTTATGTTAAGAGCTCTGTTATTAAGAGGTTGTAGGCAGTGCATGGAAATCCATATGTTACACTAATGATATTCTTTGGTAAATGAGCCACTTTGTCATCACTTTAGTTTGTTTTTATCCTTTGAAGCATTTTCTCTCATCAACATTTACACACAAGATTTCCTTTTTTTAACCATATTGTTTCACGTCATTCTACAGAGGTCGATTTATGTGTTATTGCTCAGAGGTGTAAATAAAAAATATTTCATCTAAGATGCCATCAATTGTAAGATATCCCATTATTTTACATTCCTTTAAGAAAGATTAGAAAAACAAATAATCCCTGTGTATTAAACTCCAACACCCCATCAGTTGAAAAATGAATGCCAACTACAGAGATACTAAAATATCCGCAAAAAAGGTGCATCTTGGAATTGATAAGAGAGTTTGTTCATTTGACCTTGAGTCGCTTCACCTTGAGTATAAGTACTACTGAGGAATGAAATTGTCTTTTGTCATTGAATTTTGTTGGGGGGAGGGAAAAACAGATTTAGAGAACTTGAAATTTAATTTGACCTCATTTTCTGACAATGTTTGATAATTGTGTTCAATGAAGACTGTGTGTGCTTCCTTTTATGGAGTAAGTATAATAGTTAGGCTCATGAAGTTATATAGAAATCAGATCTTACCTGAAAAATGCCAGAAAGAATTGCTTACCTTTTTAAAAATTCTTTCTGTAAAGGAAAGAATTCTATAAAATAAAAAATTCTACACAATAATTCATTTTGATGAGGTAAAGCAAGGTATTAATAAGACAGTTTATTTAAAGCTGAGTATTAATATTTGTTAATGTTTCTGCTTTGCCTTTCACTTTGTAGTCAGGTTAATGTTGATTAAACAGTTTAGGCTTTCTCTGTTTGGTTTTGCAGTTCTTGTTTGGAGACTCAGCTAGAAAACCTTCAGAATGAATGTTACTATTGCATTCTCTTCCATTTCTGAATTAGTTGCCACCTTTTGTTTTTCTTCAGATGAAACCAGTACTTTTAATCTACCTTAGTTCCCCAGATTAAATGTGTATGACTTTTTTTATACCCAGTATAGAACATCTCATTTTTGTGTCTTAATAAAGACTTATATAGAGACTTTCCATGGTTATCTTTGAGTCATAAAGTTCCTTATGGATTTCCTAACACAAAATGGAATTAGGTGAAAAGTGAGCGTGAAAGAAGAGACATTGACCCTCTGAGCAGTTTATTACTAGTCTGCTTGATGCTAAATCGACCCCTGAAAGGTGTAATTTTCACTGGTTATGACATTAATATTCTGTCGTCATGTTTATTGCATGGTAAAAGTCACATGGACTTTATTTCCTTGTTTATATTCTTGTCACCACCTTTCACTGGACCTTTAGCTCTGTAGCTTCTAAAATTGTTGCACGTTTCTTTTTTGCTTTTCCCTTGTAAAACTTAAGTGGATGCTTGCATTTTAAAAGTATGTTTGCTACCATTTGCTGCTTATTTGTTTTGAAATTTCCCTAATTAAAATGCTTTCTGTTTTCTCTTCTCTCTTGCCCCTGGTTGCTGACCCTACTCCCTACTTTTACTATTGTCTATTGTGGTAAGTTCCTATCTTGTGAATATTTTTCTTTTTGACTCTGGGAAAACTTCAGTAATTTCATTTTTTCTAAAAGCTATCGTTCCTAGCTAATTTCCTAGTATTCTTAAGGGACTCTCACTGGATTGAGATCCAGTAAGAATGTCTGATACTCTACAGAAAGAGTCTTTGTTGATAGCTCCCTGTTTGATCTGGGCTTATATATTAGCACTGTATTTCATTTTTCACTGTGCTCCTTGATTTGGTACAAATCATTTGAGTTGGCAAAGCTTTTTAGGTCTGTGTGTGTGCGAATTTGTGTGTGTGTGTGAAAAAGATAACTCTAAAACTTGATAGCAAATTTGGTAAAATATTTACCATATAAAATAACAAGTCATGAACCTTTCTTAAATCATGGTGACTGTTACTTGCTCTGCCAATTTCAATATCTGAATGACTGTTTACTGTTTATTTTGTCTTTCCCAAGTACATTTGTTTTCTTGAAATAATCGGAAATAAAGTATGTTTAAAAATTTCTTACTTATAATTACATTTTAAAATCATTTTTGGAGAAAAGAAATATTGAATTTCTATATGGAAAATTATAGCCTTTTTATATTTTGTGTGCACATAGTTTATTTTAAAAGATACATTTATCCATTTATCAAATAGTGAACAGTTTGTATTCAGAAGCAGATTAATGCAAGTTTGTAATGTTCATAATAATCATTCCCCAACTATTGATAACATAGTCACATAACACTATCTGTGTTTTTTTCTTCAAACAATCACAACATATTTCACCATCTGAGGGGAAATACCACCACTCTAGTAGGTATATATTGTAATCTCCAGCAAGGCTTGAGAAGAGGGCTTAGCTTGTTTAAGCAGAAGTCTCTCTACTAAGTCACTAAAGAAAAATGAGGTATTCTAATTTTGAGATTCAAGCATGCAACATAACTATATATTAACTCTTTTCATTGTACTGGATGGACATGAAGATGAGCCAATATTTTGGTTTTTATATGCTGAGAAATACTAGCCATAGTTCTGTGCAGTGTTTTCTGTTGAATTTTTATATGCTCTAAGCCATGCTCTGGGGAAGGGCTTGGCGACACACTCCAGTATTCTTGTCTGGAGAATTCCATGGACAGAGGAGCCTGGCAGGCTTCAGTCCATGGGGTTGCAAAGAGTCGGACAGGACTAAGCAACAATCCATGCATGCTGAGGCTGCGTGAGATAAATAAACTCATCCAAGTGAGTAAAAGAGCAGAGTGGGAAATAGCAAGTTTTAATAGGTGATGGGGGGGCGGGCAAGAGGCTGAGAGAAGAGTATGAAAAAAATAAAAATAAAAACTTTTACAAGTAGTTAAGTGTGAAAATGTGATCCTCTAAAGAAGAAACTAGACCTGTGTAGGCATATAACATCCATGAGTATTTCACTCAGGAAAGGCAAAGAGGTGAAGTCAGATATGAAGAAGGTGATGAAGATATGAAGAAAGTGAGGAAAATGTGATGAGAAGAACTCTATGAAGAGGTACTTTCTGATAGTTGATGAGTCCCTAATAATTGGTACAGACCCATGACTAAGCACCTGATGATGTGGTACTATGTTATTTCTGATGAGAAAAAGATATGGACAGCAAACATTTATTTGTCAGATGATATTGGACATGATTATTTTTTCCTGGACTGGAACATACAAAGGTTAAAACTGAACTTCTGATAAGAAATATGATAAAATGTATCTTAGAAGAATATATCTGGTAGGTTTATGAAAATCATCAACCTGATTTTCATAGTGGAGTGTGCAGAAAGGAGATGCAAACATGTAATAATTTCAGTAGAGGACAGTGTTGTAATGTAGAGGAAGACAAAACATAAGGAGGAACATACCCAGTAAATCTCAGTTACTCAAGGAAACTCTCAAAAACTCTCAAGGAAAGCATCAGAGAAGTGAAAAATGGTTCAGGGATCATACTTTTGTCCTAGTATTTGTATATGAGTATATAGAATACAGGGATTAAATAGTGTAATTAAGAGCTTGGACTCAGGTGTCAAATATATTAGGATTTAACTCTGAGCTCCACTGTTGGCTAGCAGTGTGATCTTGGGCAAATTACTTTTCCTCATTTATAAAAAGAGGGTGAAAATAATGATATCTGAGAGTTGTGGTAAGAATTGACATAACCCATGTAAAGTGGGTAACCAGTATCTAGCACACGTGAAGTGAAAGTGAAAGTCACTCCGCTGTGTCCAGCTATTTGCGACCCCATGGACTGTGTAGCTCATGGAATTCTCCAGGCCTGAATCCTGGAGTGGGTAGCCGTTCCCTTCTCCAGGGGATCTTCTCAACCCAGGGATTGAACCCAGGTCTGCGTTGCAGGTGGATTCTTTACCAGCTGACCGAGGAAGCCCTAACACATAGTAAATACTTTAAAAATGTTGGAGATTATTATTTTGTTATCATCATCATCATCATCATTACTATCACTATAATTACTTGAAATCTTAACACAGTTTAGCTGTGAAATCTAAGAGGTGTTAGGTTCCCAGGTCAAGCTCTGTGACTTAACTGATAAAAGTGTATGTTCTTTAAGGGGAATAGATCTAACAGAAGAGAAGGAGAGTACCCCTGTGGGAAATCCTGGTATGCCTATCTGGAGAATCAGTTAACTTGAGAGAAATACAGTGAAGAACTATGGGAGAAGATGAAAGACGTTTTGAAAGTGATGTCAGTGTGGAAATATACAATAGCCCAACTGAATGTTTCCTGCTAAATAAAGATAACAAAACTAGAAAAGACTTATTTGTCATAAGAGATTTCAACCACTAGAGGCATGGATAGATGAGTAGATGGACTTCCTTGCTTGGGACACAGTTTCATTATACACAGGATGGTGGCATGAGTAACTACCGCTGAGGAAGAATAATTGGAGTATGGGAATGGTGGGGAGTTCAGAAGAAATTCCTGACATTAAAAGAAGATACTGCTAGAAAAATATAGGCTAGATTGTAGGAAAATGTATTTTTTTTTTTTAATTCAGAGGAAAGATGGGTATCCTGTGGTCCAAACCTCTGAAGAGGAAGTCAGATAAAGTGATATATTTTTTGAAGGTAAAGCTATATGGCTAAACTTCCATGAACGTGATAGAGTCCATGGTTTTACATTAGGGGACTCTCTGTAAGTTGAAAATAAATGTACTTACTCTGCTGCACACACTCATTTTCAGTTCTGGTAACTCCTCCCTAATCTGATCTCCTCTCCTCTTCTCTTCTCCCTGCTGCATATTCTGCCTCCCCACTCGAGCCACTTTCCTGTTCTTCATGCCCAGGACAGGGCTCCTGTCCTCTGCACTAGCTCTTTCCTCTGCCCAGAATGCTTCTCCCCTGGAGAGCCCCGTGAATGGCTCTTAAACCTCCTTCCGGTCTTTGTTCACATGCCACCTCTTGGTGAGGCCTGCCCTGACCGCTCTGTTCTGTTCACAGATGTGTCACCAGTGTCTAAACAGTTTGTTGACACGTGGTAAACCTTCAGTAAAGATGTGAATGGATGCATGGTTGCCTCCTATACATTGTTGAATGACTTTCACCTTCATTTTTATTCTCCTTCTGTTCCTCCCACCCCCACCTCCTCGCCATGCTCCTTCCCTCCCCTTCCCCTAGAATGTGCTTTCCTCCCCTCCCACATCCTATTAGCCATTCTTTTAGGTTGTAGAATCCTGTCTGTGTGTCACCTCTTTTGTGACCTGGCTCCAACGGGATTTATCTTTCTTTTCTCAAGACACTTTTTATTAGAGCTTATAACTTTTTGTATTGTAATTGAGCTCATTTTTTTACTCTCTTGAGGAGCTAGGTCTTACTTTTCTTATTTTCCTATTCCTGAGGATGAGTTTGAGTAAACTCTGGGAGTTGGTGATGGACAGGGAGGCCTGACATGCTGCAGTTCTTGGGGTCACAAAGAGTCAGACACGACTGAGCGATTGAACTGAGCTGAGGATGAACAATGGCTAACACATTATAAGCACTCAATATTTTTTTTTCCTTGAACATGTATGACATTTTGGGAAAAACAATCACGAATTGTTAATTTTCTCAAATGCCTTTTTAATTTTCCAGGCAGTGGGGCCTTCATTACTTGATTATATTAAAATTTGCTATTATTGTTCCATTGGCTTATTGGTGGCTTTAATCAGAATTTTGATTGACTATATTTAATCTGTCTAGAGAAATTTCATTTGCCATAGAAGTCAGTTAATTTTGTCTGTTAAAGTTTGAAATAATTGAAACAAAATTTTTTTTATTAGAAACCTCCTTTCTTTAACTCGAGACATTTTTCTTTAAAACTATATTTCTTCTGGACAAAATGTGGAGATACTTTGAGTCAACTGTGTGTTTTTTTGTTTTGTTTTTATCATCAGAAGGCTGGTAATTGAGGATCAGAATTTTCCATTTTGCTTTATTATCTGTTTAATTTGTAACTTATTTTACATACCCCTTTGCCTTTGCAGTAAGAAGTAAATAAAGGAAAAATAAGTATGAAACTTACTAGGCTTAAAGAGAATTGAGGTATATGAACAGTCATGTGTGGCTGTGTATAAAGGCATTACCACAAAATCCTTTGAAACATCTTTGTATCTAAAACGTAAGAATTGCACAAAAAGCTTCCAAGTATTTTCTCTTTATCGAGAGAATTTGTTTTCAAGTCTTCTGTGTAAGAGTTAAGGTGACGTTAGCATACTTTGTCCTTGGGATGAATGTGTGTGGTTAATGTATGCAGTGGGTGGTTTGAGTACTTTAGAAAAACCAACTCTTCTCAAATGTTTTTTCTTCTTTCATTTATGCATTTTTTTCCTTCCTAATTCCATTTCTAGTTACTCTTACACATAACAGCATTTTTTATTAGCAGAGGGATACTAATTGTAAATGTTTTGCTTCATTGCTTCAGGATGGGCTTGACATTTACTGATCATCCACTCTGTGCCAGATGCTACACCTGGCTTCTAGCTTTTATGATCTCATTTAAAATATGAAAAGAGATAGTAGCATAAAGGCTAATAATGGTAAATAAATATGTTAGCGTTCTTTTGAAATTTAACTTTATAGTATGCTCTAATTTTAGGATAATTAAAGCACTATTTTATACCAAGCAACTTTTCTTGCAATGAAGAAAATAAGTTAATTTATCTTAATTGTATATGGGATGTCACTTGCTACAGTCCCTGAAAAACATATACCATATGTAATTCAGTAAAAGCCCTAATTGCACAATGTTATTTCTTAGAAATAATGAAGAAAAGATTATTTTTGTTTTTACTTTCATTTGAGAAATAATAAAATATTGTAGTTTTGAATTAAAACTTTTGACATTGTTTTGAAATCTAAGCAGAATGTGTATGACAAGAAGTCTTTGTATTAAAGTTTCTCTGTTTTCCTATACCTAGGATGGTAAGCGGATGTTTGGCACCTATTTTCGTGTTGGTTTTTATGGAACTAAGTTTGGGGATTTGGATGAACAAGAATTTGTTTACAAGGAGCCTGCAATAACCAAACTCGCAGAGATATCTCACAGATTGGAGGTGAATACTGTGGTGGTTCAAAATGTCATCCTTAATTTGTATTTTCTATGATGAATAGACTTTTCAGATCCAGATCTCATCCTTTAATAAGCCAGATCCTGCCAAATAAGCTACTCCTTTAGGATATAAGGATTTTTGATAGGTACAATAATATTCTCTTGAATTTTTAAAATCTTTGATAGCAACAGTAAAATATTATTATTAACTTGAGTTTTTGAGGGTCTATTTTCTATTTTGAGGGTCTGTTTTATTTTAGAAACCCTGTATCTTTCAGAATTACCATGATTTGTAGAGAAATGTATATAGTATTATCCACATTTTGTAGAAAAAGTTATAAGGAATTAATAATCATGGAACTAGAACTAGAACCCCAAGATATTTCTGACTCAAGTGCATTATTTTTTTGATTTAACTTATTCCCAGTGAAATAATCTTTAGAGCTTAAAAGCTTGAAATTATACTTTAAAAACACTTCTTAGAATCCCATAACCTTTATACAGCTACTTAATTTTCAAAATAAATCATTAACTTTAATGTTTATGAAACTAACCTGTCTTTTCTGCTATAGTTGTTCTTTCCAATCTTTCTCTATCCTTGGTACTCCCAAGTGTGGTCCATGGACAGAATCTGCATTGACATTACCTGAGAGATTGTTTGAAATGCAGAATCTCAGACCCTGCTTCAGGCCTTCCGAATTGAAATCTGCATTTTAACAAATTCCCAGGTGATTTATATAGACAGAAGAGTTTAGGCTGGTTTTTATTCTCAGCTGATGTTAATTTCTTCAGCATTCTGTTCTGATTGGTGACTTCACAGGGCTCAACTTCCATAAACTGGTTTTAGCTGTGACTTCTTGTTTTTTCAAGAGCCTGCTAAGTCTTGGGAAGTTTTGAGACAGTGTTTTTCAAACTGAGTCCTAAAAGTTACTCTGGGGTAACTCTGGAGTGTCTGCTCTCCTTTGCGCATTCAGACTTCATCTCTCCTTTTGAATAGCTTCATCTCCTACCCTTGCTGCCATTCCGGGTATTATGGAAGGTCACTACATTCTCGACCCAGGGATACCTTTTCAAAATCTGAACTGATACAGAACTTCAACAAGTTAATGCTTTTATTTGGAAATTCTGAACCATTACATTAATCATTCAGAAAAATGAATGCTCGTTCATTGACTCACGTCTGTGAGAAGTCAGGCTACAAGTCAGTTTGATGTATACTACATACACACCAAATATAATGAATTTCTTTTGTCTCTGCTTTCTGTTCCCTTTTTGTTTTTCTTGAGGATCTCTTGTGGAATCCTGTATTTTCATTGGTGGAAGTCTTTTTTTTATTTTGTGTTATTTAAAGTGAGTAAATGGGAATAATATCAAATAAATATTGAGTAAGACTCTGTTAATTTGATAGACTAAATGTAGATTCTGTGAATGTAAATAATTATTATTTTGTAATCATTAACACCATCTTATAAGAACTTGCTAAATGGCTTCATTTTGTTCAGGAGTCTCCCTCAGAGGCCTTCTCGGTTTTCTACTACTGTTAACTTCATGTGAAAGATTTCTTTTTCTTTATTTTAGGGATTTTATGGAGAAAGATTTGGAGAGGATGTAGTTGAAGTAATCAAAGATTCTAATCCTGTGGACAAGTGTAAATTAGATCCTAATAAGGTATGATTGATAGACTGTGATGCCCTATAGATGCATCTTTGAGACTCTGATTTTGTTGGAGGAAGACTAAATAATAATTTAACAGTGAATAAATGAAAGACTTTTTCATTTCTCAGGCTTATATTCAGATTACCTACGTGGAACCATACTTTGACACATATGAGATGAAGGACAGAATCACATATTTTGATAAAAATTATAATCTTCGTCGTTTCATGTACTGTACACCCTTCACTTTAGATGGTCGTGCCCACGGGGAACTTCATGAACAATTCAAACGGAAGACCATTCTGACTACTTCTCACGCCTTTCCTTACATTAAGACAAGGGTCAATGTCACCCACAAAGAGGAGGTAAGACTCCAAAGAAGAAAATAGAATTAGTGGAACAGATACAGTGAAGCCACGTGAGAACAATGTGGATATAGCATTTTGTATGGTGACGTACTGGAACTTGACCCATTTTTAAGTCATTAACTTTCAGCTTCTCTTCTAAGTCCCCCATTCACCCTCAGCTTATGCTGTAAAAGGTTGATTTTTTTTTTCTTCATTTAATGATCTGAAGTTTCAGGATATACTATCAGATAATACTTTATAGTTGCCACTTTTTTCTTATTTTAATTGATTGTGTATAAAGCTCACTAAATATTTTTCAATCAGTACCCTGGCCTAATTAGATGTTATTTTACCCAGATCATCTTAACGCCAATTGAAGTTGCCATTGAAGACATGCAGAAAAAAACACAGGAGTTGGCGTTTGCAACACATCAAGATCCAGCAGACCCAAAAATGCTTCAGATGGTTCTCCAGGGGTCTGTAGGCACAACAGTGAATCAGGTGGGAGCGTTTGCCAGTACTGTGCCATTTAAGTTAATAAATGGAGTTTGGAATGATTGCAGTATTATATCTTCCAGACATCACAAATGTGTTACATCAGGTGAAAATGTGTTAGAAGTAGTTGCACAGACACTGAAAATACAAGAGGCTAAACTGAAATAAAGATTTGAAGGCCTTTACCTGCCAAAAGTATGTGTGGTTTGGAGCTTTTACCTCCAAATGATACAACTTACTCACAAAAGTTACCTTTAATTCAGAACATGAGGAGCATATTTGGAATGCTTGGGGGAAACTGTTTTCACAAAATAAAGTGTCTAATAATTAATCAGTAGACTGATAGCTGATTGTCTGTAGCCTGACAACTGTTAAATCTAAGATAAATTAAAGAATATGAAAAATATGCAAAAGGCATTAGTGAATACAATAGTTAGTGCTTTATCTCCTCATTTTCTTTGAAATGTGAACTAATAAGTTAATTGCTGTGGGCAAAAATATAGATTTAGCATCAGGAAAAACTATAAACATTGTCACAATTGGTCTCTGAAAAGTTTTAATATAGGCATAGTCATTTATGTATTAAGCTTAAATGTAGCCATCTTGATGCTAAGAAAATAGATTTGGTAAATTCTATTTCTGTGAATATTTAAAAAACAAAAACATCCTTTTTGTTTTATTTTCTTATTTTACAGGGGCCTTTGGAAGTTGCCCAGGTTTTCCTATCTGAAATACCCAGTGACCCAAAGCTCTTCAGACATCATAATAAACTGCGACTTTGCTTCAAAGATTTTACTAAAAGGTATTCAAAGTTTTCTACATAAAGATACTCAAATTGAGAACATCTAATCCACAGTTTGATATGAGTCTTAAGGGATTATTGAAAAGAGAAACTATAGGAAAATGGTTCACAATGAGACGTAGTCTGTGTATAACTTACCACTCCATATGTAGTGTGTGTATACATATATATATAATCTCTGACCCCCAATTCTCTATGTAATGCCATGTTTTAAATTTTGAAAATGCGAGAAACCTCAATTCAGGAAATCTTTAACTTGAAACTATTATTAGTTTGACATTTAACTAGTTAACTTTGAAAACTGTTATTTATTGTGAACATTAAGTGTGAGAATTTGTGTTTCTCTTCCCTCAGAAAACATATAAGCAGCAAACTTGGAAGCCAAAAATTTGTCTTCAGATCTTATCCTTATATTTCTCTTTTCCAGGTCACTTCATCTTTTTGCTCCTCTGTTTTTAATGTATGAAGTAAGGATATAATATCTGCCTCACACAGGGAGATTGTGCAAATTAGATGAAATAATACTTGGATGAATTGGGGCTTCCCAGAACACCCCCAGATTGGATGATTTGCTAGGAGGACTCAGTGGACAGCATATAGTCATATACGTGGCTATGGTTTGTTAACAATGAAAAGGTAGAAAGTAAAATCAGCAACGGGAAAAGGCACGGGCTGAAGTCTGGAGGAAACCAGGAACAGGCTTCCATGGATGCTCTCCCGGGGCGGTCACAGAGAGCTGCTGACTGTTCAGCAGAGAGTCGTGGCAGCATGTCGGAAATCACGTCCACCTGTGAAGCTCAGTAGAGACGCAGTGCCAACCGGGCTTTTTGTTGAGGGCTAGTCATGTAGGCCCCTTCTCCCTGACAGTTACCAAAATTCCAGACTCCCAAAAGGAAAGTAGGTATTTAACAGAAACCATAGTGTTTATATAAAATGTTCAGGTACGGTGAGCCACTCTTTCTGCGTATGATAGGAACCCTTCCCAAATCCAGATTCCCAGACTGTAACCCAGGGCCACCCTTGCCAACAGGCTTTCTTAGGATAGCAACCTCAGGCCTGCCATTACCTTTTCTTCACAAATAACATTTGGCACGTAATAAATAGGTGTTCAGTAAATGCAAAATTTTGAAACAATAGGGGAAAGGAATCAACAACTTGATACTGATTTCTGCTTCACTCACACTATGAGCACAAAAAAGGGAATGATCATTTTACATGGTGATATCAGGGGATATTTTACATAGGAATTAACATCATAAACAAAAGTACAGAGTATAAAGTATTAAATGTCGCTGTTGTGTCTAACTCTTCACAACCCCATGGACTGTAGCCTGCTGGGCTCCTCTGTCCATGCAATTCTCCAGGCAAGAATACTGGAGTGGATTGCCAAGCCGTTCTCATAACGTCATATATGGACCTTTAAGATTAGAGATACCAAGGAAGCACTTCATGCAAAGATGGGCACAATAAAGGACAGAAACAGTATGGACCTAACAGAAGCAGAAATATAAAGAAGAGGTGGCAAGAATGCACAGGAGAATAATACAAAAAAGATCTCAGTGACTGGGATAACCACAGTGGTGTGATCACTCCCCTAGAGCCAGACATCCTGGAGCGCGAAGTCAAGTGGGTCTTAGGAAGCATCACTGAACAAAGCTAGTGGAGGTGATGGAATTCCAGCTGAGCTATTTCAAATCCTGTAAGATGATACCATTAAAGTGCTGCACTCAGTATGCCAGCAAATTTGGAAAATGCAGCAGTGGCTTTTATTCCAGTCTCAAAGAAGGGCAATGCCAAAAATGTTCAGACTTCCATACCATTGTCTTTTTTTCGCATGGTGGTAAGATAATGCTCAAAATCCTCCAAGCTAGGCTTCAGCAATACGTGACCCAAGAACTTCCAGATATTCAAGCTGGATTTAGAAAAGGCAGAGAAACCAGAGATCAAATTGCCAACATCCGTTGGATCATAGAAAAAGCAAGAAATTCCAGAAAAACATCTCCTTCTGCTTCATTGACTACGTTGAAGCCTTTGACTGTGAGGATCACAAACTGTGGAAAATTCTTAAAGAGATGGGAATACCAGACTGCCTTACCTGCCTCCTGAGAAACCTGTATGCAGCACAACAGTTAGAACTGAGCATGGAACAATGGGTTGGTTCCAAACTGGGAAAGGAGTATGTCAAGGCTGTGTATTGTCACCATTCTTATTTAACTTACATGCAGAGTACATCATGCAAAATGCTCGGCTGGATGAATCACAGTCTGGAATCAAGATTGCTGAGCGAAATATCAATAATCTGAGATATGCAGATGATACCACTCTTATGGCAGGAAGTGAAGAGGAACTAAAAAGCCTCTTGATGACAGTGAAAGAGGAGTGACAAAGGTGGCTTAAAACTCAGCATTCAAAATATGAAGATCATGGCATCCAGTCCCATCACTTCATGGCCAATAGGTGGGGAAACGGTGGAAATACTGATAGACTTTTATTTTCTTGGGCTCCAAAATCACTGTGGATGATGACTGCAGCCATGAAATTAAAAGACTCTTGCTCCTTGGAAGAATATGACAAACCTAGATAGCATATTAAAAAGCAGAGACATTACTTTGCCAACAAATGTCCATATAGTCAAAGCTATGGTTTTTCCAGGAGTCATGTATGGATGTGAGAGTTGGACTATAAAGAAAGCTGAGGGCCGAAGAATTGATGGTTTTGAATGGTGGTGTTGGGGAAGACTCTGGAGAGTCCCTTGGACTACAAGATCAAACCAGTCCATCCTAAAAGACATCAACCCTGATTATTCATTGGAAGGACTGATGCTGAAGCTCCCATACTTTGACCACCTGATGCGAAGAACCAACTCATTGGAAAAGACACTAATGCTGGGAAAGATTGAAGGCACGAAAGAGAATGGGACAACGGAGGATGAGATGGTTGGATGGCATCACCGACTCAATGGACATGAATTTGAGCAAGCTCCAGGAGATGGTGAAGGACAGGGAAGCCTGGCGTGCTGCAGTCCATGGGGTCACAAAGAGTCAGACATGACTGAGCAACTGAGCAACAAAAACAGTGGACCTTAAAAGATGAATATTAGTTTTTCAGTCAGAAAAGAGGGGAGGGATATACTAAAAACAAAAAACCCAGCATGAGCAAAGTTTAGGATCTGTTCTGAGAAAGATGAGTAGTGAAGCTGGAACTGTAGGATCTCTGAAGACAGGTAGTCAAACACTGATGGAAACAGACGAAGGACCATTAAGTAGATGACGTGTTAACGACGCAGCATCAGAACCATAGTCAGAAGCCAGTCATTGACTTCCGATCCTGCTCCTCTTACCACATCATTCACTGAAAGGGTTTACTTGGGTAGCAGTCATTTCACTTTACAGCACTTTTGTCATCAGGAAAATATGAGGAATGCTAAGTGTTCAAGTCTCTCAAGACAGTATTTTATTCTCATTGCAACAGATGTCATTAATTGTTGTCAGTTTTCTCCTGCATGAACATCGTAAACATCTTTTTAAAAACTTCAGATAGTTTCATTGGAAGTCTGGGATTTTATAATCTGATTATTGAGCTAGATGAAGGCTAGATTATTGAGCTAGATGAAAATAAAGAAAGCAAGCTTTTTGTTGAATTGACTGACTTCTGTTGTGACTGACATATAATATAAACACTATTATATATAAAATATCTTCCCTTGTAGCTCAGTTGGTAAAGAGTCCGCCTGCAGTGCAGGAGACCTGGGTTTGATCCCTGGGTTGGGAAGATCCCCTGGAGAAGGAAACGGTAACCCACTGCAGTATTCTTGCCTGGACATAGGAGCCTGACAGGCTACAGTCCGTGGGGTCTCAAGAGCTGGACACACTTAGCGACTAAGCTGTCACCACCACCAAGGACCTAATGTGTAGCACAGAAAGTACTCAGTACTCTGTAATGAGTGTTATGGGAAGAGAATCTAGAAGAGTGGACATATGTATATGATTCATATACAAACTGATTCACTTTGCTGTACACCTGTAACCAACACAACATTGTAAATCGAGTATACTCTGACAAACATTTTTTAAACATTGATTTTATTATTTGGGAAGTTTCAAATATGAACCCAAAAAACCCTACTGTGATTGTGAGCTGGATGATCTTGGAACAATACATACTTCTTTAGGTCACAGATGCTAATAATGCTTATTTTCTTTCTATTTTTTTTTTTTTTTGGAATTTTTACTATTACTACAATTCTAAAACTGATGTCCTCTTCTTTGTGTTTGTTTACTATAAGGTAATGAATTCCTATAGTTTGCAGGTCTCCTTAAGAGTTAATATAAAGAAGGTTTTCTCTTTTAAATTACAGAAAGGCAGAAAGCTGAAATACATGGTTTAAACCTCGCAAGTCATAGCAAACACTGTCTTTTTGATTTTTGTGTGTATATATTCATTTTATGTTAATATGCATATTTGTTCTACCACCACCATTTTATATATATAATCTTAAATTCTTATTTTTCAATTAAGCTTAAAACTATTATTCTAATAGTTGTATTATCTCATCAAATATCTGAATTTAAGTTGAATTTAAGTGTGGTATAGTAATGAAATGTATTTTTCTTTTGCCAAAGTATTAAAGTATTGAGCTCTAGATTACTGACCCAAAGTACATGAACATTTTTATTGGCTCCAAGTATGTAATCTGTTCCAAAAAAGTTCTAAGTAGTAACAGTGCTAAGAATGAAAGTATACTAGTAGTCTCAACACAGCTTACTTTATGTAATGCCATTTAAATACGGTGTCTCTTGTTAATCAGTTTAAGTGGTACTTTAGTTGCATTCTTCTATTCCTAAAAACAATAAACATTTTTTTTGTATTTACTCTTTACATACTCTTAAGTATATAAGCCCTAGAATATCTCTTATACATCCAGAAGTAGTTAAAGAAATAGTTGAATAGTATTCTTTATAATTAAAAAACAACAAAACACAAAACCAGGAGACAACCAAGGTATCCATCAACAGAAGAATAAATAAATCATGGCACATCCATAGGTTCAGCTTCAACCAGATAATATCACATCTTTTGCCAAAATGCGTAAACCAGATTGAAACTCTCACCAGTACAGTTTGGGAGAGCTCCTATCGCAGTGTAACCTCCCCAACATTTAATATTATCTGACAACCTAATTTTTACCAATCTAGTGGGTGTGAAATAATATGTATTTATGGTTTAAATTTGCATTTCCTTGATTACCAGCGAGTTTGGATGTCTTGTCATGTGTTTATTAGCTGTTTCTCTTTCCTCTCTGTAATGTTCAAAGTTCTGCTTTTTATTTTCCATTTTCCTATTGAATTCTTTCCCTTACTGATTTCTAAGGGTATTTACATACTGGAAAAGTAATCCTTTATCATTTGTGTCATAGACATCTTTTCTGAACTTGGGGCTTGGCATTTTTTTTTTAATAAATAGAAGTTGTTAAATTTAATATTGCAAAATAATTCCGTCTTTCTTGTTATGACTGTTGCTCTTTGTGTCTTAAGAAATATTTTACCCAAAGTCAGAGTGTGTTGACTTCCTAAACATCTATATAATAGTAGCTCTCAAATTAAGTATAGCCCAAACAAAAGGGGAAGAAGACAAAAAAAGCCTTTTTACTTTTGAAAACAGTTCTTTCAATTGATTTTTGCATATGGTTCAAGGTGGGGGCCAGTTTGATTTTGTCCACACTGATAACTGAACATGGTGAGGTAGCAGTCAGATTTCTGTTCCCATATGGTTGTGCAGTTGACGTGGCACCACTTATTTCAAGGATTACCCTTTCTCCACCGCTTTGCACTGTATTTAATACATCAAGCGCTCACTTTGTGTGCATCAGTTTCTAGGATATTTTTCTTCCATTGTTTTATTTATCTCTCTTTGACTAATATGCTGTCTTAATTATTGTAGCTTTATAATAAATTTTTTTATATGATAGAGCAATTCCTCTCACATTTTGTTCAAGGAAAGAGAATTGACTCTTCCAGTCTACGAAACAGTATATTTCTCCATTTACTTATATCCTCTAAATGCTTTTCTAAAATTTTTCTGTAGAAACTTTTATCTTTTCACTTATTCTTTGATATTTGATATTTTTATACTTTTGTTAATGGTAGTTTTTACAATTACATTTTGGGGGACTCCCTGGAGACCCAGTGGTAAAGAATCTGCCTTGCAAAGCAGGGGCCGTGAGTTTGATCCCTGGTCTGGGAAAATTCCAGTTGCTGCTGGGCAACCTAGCCCATGTGCCACAATCAAGACCCAATATAGCCAAATAAATTTTTTTTTAAATGTTTATTTTCTATTTGCTGGCATACAGAAATGCAATTTATTTTTACATGCTTTACATGAGAATATTGCCAAATTCACTTGTTAATTCTAATAATTCATGTGTAGAACTTTTTTCTTACTGTACTGTCTAGGCTCTCTAGTAAACTATACTGAATAAGAATAATGATAGAGGGCATCATTTTCTTATTTCTGATCTAAAAGAAATTTTTTGATCGGTGAGTATAATGTTTTCGTCATGTATTTTGTAGATATTTTTAATTAGGGGAAAGAAGTTCCCACCAGTTTGTACTTATGCTACAAGTTTGTCATGACAGTATTTTAAAATTTATCAAGTGGGTTGTGTGTAGGGAGTACGGATGTAAAATTGTGTTAGGACAGTTTCTTATTATTTGGGAGTTTTGCAGCTGTTTTTGTGGATGAGGTTGAATTACAAGTTGTTTCTTATAGCCCCCATTAAGTTTTGGTATCCCAACCTTGAAAAGTGAGTTTGAAACTCTTCTCAGAAATAGTTCTGTATTCCACCTATACTCTAGAATACTTTTTATATATTCAGAATTCTCATGTTACAGTGGAATTATCTCTCGTTAGACTGTTAAGTAGAATTTGCCTGTTTGTGTTTTCTCTGTGGGTAGATTTGTGATTTGACTGATTTGATGTATTTGATGATTTTGGGGTTATTCATATTTTTACTTGAGTGTTTTGGTAAATCTAGAAAAGTAGAATTTCAGATTTATTTGCATTAAATTGTACATAATATCCTCTATGCCTTTGTAAACTTCTGCTATATTTGACATCTCATTTATCATTTTTAGAAGAGGATACCTGGCCTTCTCTCATTTTTTCTTGCCAGAGCTTAGTCTGTTTTTTTAGATTTTTAAAACAACCAATTTCTGCATTTTTTTAGAGTTGTCATACTTTAAAATTTTATTTTCTTCCTTAGAGTTTATTCTTTTCTTTTTAAATTGTTTAGTTCTTCAGTTTTAGCCTTCTTTCCATAGTATAAGCATTTAAGGCTATACATTTTGCTCTAGGTATCACCTTAGCTGCATTCTGCAAGTATTGAAATGTATACTTTTTTAAACACACTTTTTCCATTTATCTGTTGAGTCCAGATATTTTTTTCTTAAATATCTGAATTGAATAAACAGTATCAATCTATTCAATTTTTTTTTTTTGTTTCATTGATAAATCATGGCCTACTCTTTTTTGACCATGAGTCCATAGCATGCCTGGCTCCTCTGCACCTTGGATTTCCCAGTCAAGAATATTGTAGTGAGTTGCCGTTTCCTTCTCCAGGGGATCTTCCTGACCCAGGGCAGGGGTTGAACTCATCTCCTGCATTGGCAGGCAGATTCTTTACCACTGATCCACCAGGGAAGTCCATCTATTAATTTAAGAAACTTTTATTTGAATACAGGCAAACCACTGTGCCAGATGCCATTGAGTAAATGAGTATGGTTATATACCTTAAAGAACTTATAGTCTAATGGTGATATGTGTGTGTGGGGGGGGAAGGGAGTGTCATTTTAATATTAAAAAATACATAATTTTCATTTGTGAAAACTGGAAGTGGAAATTAGATTTTAAAGAAATTGTTGATCCTCTCTTCCCTACCTTAGACCTAATTGCAGGAGAGGATATCTAACATACAACAGAAAAACTGAATGTCCTCATCATGGTGGAGATATATATATATATAGCACTAAGACTTCAAACTATGTCAAAAGAAATCTTTGGATGACACACTGTTTCCCCTAGGTGTGAAGATGCCTTAAGGAAAAATAAGAGCTTAATTGGGCCAGATCAAAAGGAGTATCAAAGGGAACTGGAGAGAAATTATCATCGCCTTAAAGAGGCCCTACAGCCTCTGATAAACCGAAAGATCCCTCAGTTATACAAGGCAGTACTACCTGTTACCTGCCACAGGTATGCTTGTTTTTTTCTATTATTTTGTATCCTCAGAAAAATGAAATCCACTTGAATTATTTAATAGTGAATTTGTTTACCTTGTATTAAATGGCTTCAAATATTATGTCTTCTGAAAGCTAACAAGTTCAACTTCTGTAAGCCTTCTGTCAGCCTACCAGATAAAAGTCTGTGATAAAGAGAATAATGAAGTCAAGTTTTCATACTAACCAGGACACCACATATAAGTTTTATCTCCTAAAACTGTTTCTTTTAATGTCCTGTCAAAGTTTCTGGTATTTCTGTTGAGAGAATTTGCTAGAATATACCCTGCAGTCAGTTATTCATTTCCATTATCCCTGACAGTAAATAGTATATGTTCTTCTAGATTTGGATCAAAACAGATAACTGCACTGAGTATCAAGAAAGCTTCATTGTTTTCCTTTATTTCCTCAGTGTGACAAAATTAGAAGTGGAAATAACTTGGAATTTTCTACAGCTGATCCTAGTTTTATTTGAGTAGATAATTTAGTCTAATTTTAGATTTCTCCTCTGTAAAATACTTGCCTTGAAGAGGTTGTTGTGGAAATTAAATGGCATGTAAAGTTCCAAGGACAGCACTTAACAGTTTTACTTTAACCCCTCACGTCTGGACAGGGCAGGAGAATTGCTCAGAGTAAACTGCGTTCTTACCATTTCTAGATCAGTGTACATACATCTCTTGAATTATTGTGGCACCAAGATTCTACCACCCCCTTTTTAAAAAACTGTAACAGTGAAGCTGTTAAATTATACTTAATCAAATATTTGGAAGGGATTTGGAAGTTGCTTATATAAACAGTATGTGTACTATTGATACATAAGAAAACTAAGGTGGCTATTTGATTGTCTGGTAATATTCCCTGTTCTTCAGTGATAGCGTTATTTGTGTACTTCTGAAAACGTATGCCAACTGCATGCTGTATGTCATGTCCCCTGCAGGAAACATGCAGACAGACCGTGTACAGGAGCAGACCAAAAGGCCTGTTTTAGAGCCTTTCTCTGGCAAAATATATTTTACTTCCACCATTCTTAGAGTGATGCAAGACACCCTAGGTGGTTTCCTCTTCAAACTCTTGTTGGGAAGCAACACTAGTCCCCTCCACTTTAGGCTTCCCTTTTCGTCTTTTTGGAACGTCTACTTCTTGCCTCTACCTACCTTCCCCCGTCTTATATTCATTGGTCAGAGGTCCTGGGAGAGTGCTGGGTCCCTGAAATAGTCAGGTCTCCTAATGCTAGTCTCACTTCCATCAAATTTCTCCAACTCCTTTCAGTGGAAAGACTATACTGTTTGTCTGTCTGAAGGAAGCTTCCCTTACACCAGTATCCTGAATTGTGCCTTCTTCTATGATGGTTATTCCTCTGAGCTTTAGTTTTTAGTATTTGCAGGCAGTTTTTTGGAGTTTAGAAAATACTTTTTCTTGATAACTGTCTTCCAAGACTGCTATTTTCAAAAAAAAAAAAACAAACAAACCAAGTTTTGAGATTCAATGCTGAATACAATCTCTTTGTCCTCTCCTTTCCTAAAGATTGTAAATCTTAAGATGTTAATGTTAATGTCAGGAAAGATAAGCAAAATTATCAACTAAATTTACTTAAAATTTTTTAAAATTTAAAATTGTTTTAAAATAAATTTTCTAAATTTAAACTCTTCTAAAATTACTACAAATTTTAAACAATCTTATTTAATGTATAATGGTTTATGAAATAATTTAAGTCTTAGTTTTAATTTCTACTATTGTAAATGTCAATATATAATCCACATAAACAAAAGCTTCCTTGGGGTCCTCAACTTTAAGAGTATATAAAGGACCTAAATGCCCAAAACTTGAGAACCACTGATTTAAGGTTTAGAGTTTACTATTTTAAATAAAAGACCTGTGTTTTGCCTTTTAACCTCAAGCAAATCTCCTGAAATCTCTCCCATTACCCCTTAGTACCTGTCTAATCAAACATCTAACACATTTATTGGACAAATGAATAAATGATTGGTGGACCTGCACAGTGGTACTTCAGGTCTATAGAGAAGTCTCCGGGTTAGGGTAGACAGGGCAAGTGTGCAGGATGAGCCTGGGACTGGGAAGTGAAGAGCTTCGCTTACACAAGTTTCAAAGTTAGTAAGCTTCTGGTGGCAAAACTTTGAGATAACTGGCAGAAAGCATGTAAACATATAACATATTGTAGAGGATTATATAAAAACTGTTTACTCATAGTTATTCTTTCATTTTCTCTCCAGAGATTCCTTCAGTCGAATGAGTCTGCGCAAAATGGATCTCTAATTTAAATACACTTGTTTTATTCATTTGAAAAAAGCCATGTAATCAACACTGAGTGTGAAAAGAATTTAAGAGCTATTGAAAAAGACTTGGGACATAATTCTGGAAATTATAGCATTAATTTACTCATGGAAGAATGCAGGGGCCAAAGTAATATCAAATGGTAACTGGTGAAGTTTGAGAATCATGGCTGGGGTTTCTAATGTTCTGGTAATATGCTGTCCTTTTTTAAAAGACATTTTAATGACTCAAAGGTACACTTAACATTTACCATTATTTATACCATAGGTAATGTTAAATTTATTTACTTTAAGTTTGTATTTTTTAATTTATATTATCATTTATAGATTTGTTTGGAACCATTTTAAATGTAGTAATGCTTATTTTAAAGGTACTATTAAATATGTGAACGTTTACACTAATTAAGACTTAAAATTTTTTATTGATAAAAGCAGAGAATGAGTTAAGAGTTGATTCAAGAAATAGTTGCAAAAATAGCAAAATGAAAATCATAATTGACAGTCACTTTATGGGCCCACATAATAGCTCCAAATTAAATAAATAGGTGGAAATAAATTGATAACTGGTTTTAAGTCTTCAGATTGGTTTCTAAGGTAGTTTCCAGACACCCCAAAATGGCATTTAGAACTGCAGAAGTAACTACCTGATAACTTCTCTCTATAAATGATATACACTAGGATAGCTAATACCCAGTTTGATCTGACTCAACCTTATAGTAATGAGTGAGCTGACTCTTAGCAACTAAAATGAATGACTCCTGTTTCAAATTAAATAAGCCAGTCATTTCATCAGTTTTTACTCTTATGCAACTAAATGATTCCTGTTTCAAATAACATCAGTCATTTCATTGGTTTTTAGTGATCTAAACTGATTAGAAATCTGCTTTAAACTTATCTTACATCACCATAAAAATCAGTTTGATTTTAATCTATGAGGTGAATAAGTCATATTTTTTGATACTTGTATAGATTTTACAAAGTACATGTATAAAAGGTAAAATTCCCTGTCATTTAAAATTTTGAGAGCTAATTAATTTAAAATTGTTACTTTTATGATATGAAAACTAATTCAGGTTTTTTTCAACATATATTTGGCAAGCTTTTCCAAGGAAGAGTGTATTAAGGATTTCTGAAAATGTCTGAACATTTTTTCTTTGTGCAGTTTTAGGAAGGCTCACTTGTAATCTGTCCCTTTGATCTACTGACCAGTTACATGAATCACTGAAGAACTGATCAAACACGGTACTTTCATTCTTCTAAGAGCATAGATATGATGACTAATATTCCCTGCTCCAGCCTATCTTTTTAACAGGCAATATTATCTCAAATTCCTCTTATCTACATCAATTCAATCTCAGAAAGGTTTTCCAGGTGAGTTACAGGTGAACCAAAATGGGTCAACTAGGGAGTCAGAAAGGCATAATCTCAAAAATATATCTGAGAACAGAGGATCCAGATGGACAATAAAGAAAGGCAGAATCAAGGACAGAAACTCTTTAAAGCAAGCAAAAAAAGGTAACTTTTTACATAGTCTCCTCTTAAGGGTTGGGGGGAGAATATAAGTAATTCCTAGGTCATTTCTCATAAGGTTACACATATAAGAGAATTTGGATTGCTACCCATCTCAGTGACTTATCAAGAACTTGCATGACTTAATGATCATGCAATAATCATTGTCTGACTTGAGTCACAAGAGGCTTCCTCTCAAAACACTTCCTAACTTAGCTTTCCATGTTCTTCAGTTTTCTTAAAAGATAAAATTTTTGTAAGATAAAATTTTTGTGTCAGGAATCTATACTAGTTCTTAACCATAGCTGTCTCGAGTGTTACGGAAGTCCAAGTTCTGTCCTAGAATTGCTCCATCAGAGCTCATAAGGTAACGTTAAAGATGTTTTATTTTAGAAGTTCTATCAGTGACTCCTACTCCCTCAACTGCTTATGGGTGGTGTTCTGAGCTCTTATTTTTAAAAGGTCCCATTGATTCTGAATGTAGAAGGAGGTGTGAACTGTGACTTTTTATATCACACCATCTTGTAAAAGAATTTGTAAGACTTTAACTGTACAGATTAGTTGACTGGTACTCTTATTTGTTGAAGTGGGGTATAGCAGTGTTATTCCAAGAATTATATATTCTTTGGATTTTTAACATTCTTAATATCAGGAATGCCCTTTAATAAGTCGTAATTGGTTATTTACCAACTTAATGTTTGAAGTGAAAATTTAAGCCCGTTTTTCTATGCCTAAAGTTCTCCAGTTTTGGATTCCTTAAAGTTATACATCTCCGTTAGAGGAAAACTAGGTATGACGGTTAAGATGGACCAAAAAGCACAATTTCTATTTGAAAATGTCTTCACCTCCAACTGTCAGAAAGCATTGAGTATTATTAAAGGTAATTATGCATGTTTATTCTCTTCTGTGTATGTTTATAGTATGGTTGTGTGTATATACACACCCATTTTTAAAAAGAGAATCCAGCTATATATATGGTGAAAATATGCAAGTAAATTCTTTAAGCATTTGTATACATCGTTGTTAAGCAGTTTCCATTTTATTGACCTCCTGGTTTTTAAAAAAGTTAAATTTAAGGTCACACCTCTAAGTTTGATGTACTATATACAGATTGTGCAGAGTATGACGATGAAGGGATACAAAGTAGTCCATGCCCAAAAAGATTTACTAGGATACAGAATCATTTTCATAAATACACATAGAATTCTGGTGAAGATAGAAGAGAACTGACGACAGGTTTTCTGAGATATTTTTCAAAGTGATTCAAGGCACAAAATGTACACTGTTGTGAATACATACATATTCCAGAGTCTGTGCCTGTAATATAGCCCATCTAAGGTTTGGTTTATGATTTACAAAACTATATGTACTGAAATGAGATTCTGCTTCTTAGCTGAAAAACCACAAGACCTATAAACATCGTGTAATTACTCCAAAATATGGAGATACAAATACAAGCACTTTATTTTAAAAAGCAAACAAAAGATAGATGTAAATTCAAAAGTGTTTAAATGCTTCCATTTTGAATAATTCAATTAAGAACCTATACAAGTTTGTTCCCAGAAGCTAATGTATCACTAGTCTCTACTAAGGATAATGAATTCTAAAAATTAACATGGTTTTCAATAATTCAAATTTTACTATTTATATAAAAACCTAGAGACCAATAATATCCAATAGCTTCAAAAGATAAGCTACTTTGATGTAATCAATTTACCAATGTTTATCCATGTCTGTTTACACAAGGAAAATACCATCACTCTATAATTTCTTATAAAATAGCAAGTAAGGAGTAGATGTAGGAGATGTAGAAGGAGAGAGAGAATTCAAAAAGTCCTTCTCTTCGGTAACTTTCACTTCAGAGTCATCAAAGAGCAACCACTTCCCCTCATACTCCTTTAAGCTTTGCACTACATATGAAATTTTGTTCTCAAAACCACTAATGTTAATGCCTGTTTGGTCACTGGATTGCTTGTTATTATCAGATTCATGGGTCCCATTAGTATTGTTAGTCTCAGAATTTCTATTTTCAGGAAGTGCTGTACTGGCAACTTTATCAGGATTAGACGCTTTGTTGTATAACTCATAATCTGCCTTGTTCTTTTGTCCTCCAAGAAGTCCAATAGCTTCTACATTTTTTTTGTTCACAACTTTACTTGGCTGGGTATTTCCACTGACTCTAATAGACACTTCATTGTCATAATTTTCAACCACACCCCTTACTTCCTCATTCAGTGGTTCTGGCTTACCTATTTCACACATCTGGTCTATCACAAAATTTTCCTTATCTAGTTCTAAACTGTTAAGGTCAGTGACTTTAACAGAAGCAGTATAGTGCCCACTACTAATTGTAATGCCACTATGCATCACAACTGCAAATAATCCATAGCTGTCGTTGGTTGGCTTTGTGCTCCATTCTTCTAGTGACAATTTAAGAGGTGTCAGTAAAGGAGTGTTGATCTTGGAAAGTCCACCACCATAACAGTCAAACCTTTGGGAGGAAAAAAAAAGAAGTTTTCTGGGATTCCACTTTATATATTCAGTTTTACACCCAATGTGAAACCAAGTAAAAAGGCTGAACAAACCCTTAATATTTCTGCTCATATGAATAAAAACAAAATGACAACACCACCCAAATTTTGTATGACATTTACACGAAGAATACTGATCAGTACTAATAGGTGCTTCTGTGTAGGGTATATGGCACTTCCCCCCTTTTTTTATTGTCCTAATTTTGTACAGGAAGAAAATCACATTTAAAAAAACCACTGATCTTCACATCTCTTTTCCTGTAAATCTAATAAATCATTTTAGTGTGAAGTCTTTTTCTACAACCAAGATTTGGGGACAAGAAAAAGCTATACTGTAGCAAAGAAAAAGTCCACTGAAAGAAAGGACTACGTCATCTTCTGGCAAAATAAAATGTGTGGAGAGCTACTGGGAAGCTCTCATGGTAATTTCAAACAACTCATTATTAATATAGAAAGGAATAAAAGCTACAATGACATCATATCTACATGTCAGAAAAGTCAGTCCATCTAAAATTAACTGGAATTTTGATATTTTTTGTTTTTAAATTTTTCAAATACTTAAATGTTCAACTACAGAAAAAAAATCTCAAATTGTTCATACTTGTTTAATTTCCTGACTTACCTTAAAACTAAAATAATTTTGCTTGTTTCTCTCCCCGCAAAAACAATGCTGATGTATAAACAAATTTATTCCTTGCTTTAATCAAATCCATTAAAATAATCTAATAAGGAATGAAAATGAACAAATCATATGCAGCTGGATGCTGACAGCAGGAAAGTTTTAAGGACAACCCCTATGAGTGGTGAAGCTGAGTAAGGTCTAGACTCCAATGTTTGTTTTTTGTCATCAGAATTGTGTCTGAGCAGCAGCCCTCTGATTGGTTATATATTAGTTAATTCATTACCTACTAATAATTAATACAACCTCTATGAAGTTGTAAAATCCATTAAGAGGTTTCCCAAGGTGGCACTACTGGTAAAGAACCCGCCTGCCAATGTAGGAGATGTGGGTTTGATCCCTGGTTTGGGAAGATCCTTTGGAGGAGGGCATGGCAACCCACGCCAGTATTCTTGCCTGGAAAATTCCTTCAACAGAGGAGCCTGGCGGGCTGCAGTCCATGGGGTTGCAAAGAATCGAACATGACTAAAGCAACTTAAGCACACACACGTTTATAAGACATATTTTATGTTATTTATTAAATGATTTTGTGATAGTCTAAGAAATACTAGCAAGGGTTAAAATGATTTTTTTTTCCCTTTGTAGTAAATATCATAGTATTTTGAATAAAACTTTAGAATACTCACTCTAAGCCACTAGCAGCAAAGCACTTCAAATGAATAGTTATAACTTCAGGCATTTTGTCAAACAAAAGACTTCGTTCTGCTTCAGTATAATGATGGCAGTTTTCACAGAAGTATTTGTCTTCTCCTACAATCCTCTCCACCGAAGCAAACTGTGAAATTGCCCATCGCAGGGTCTTCATCTCTGTTTTTGGCTCTGGAGAAACTACACAAGAGAATCCTGTCACTCCCAAGTGAGAAATCTCTCGAGCGAAGCTACAACTTCTTATATTGAAAATTAGCATGCACTTTTAATTGACTCTTTCCTAAATAATAACTAAAGAGATTTCTTTTTAGCTCCAGAAACTAGTAATTTTCTTCATCAGAGCACATACCTCTAAATATTTTATATCTGGTCAAAAAATACTGAGAAAAAGACAGCAAAATCAAGATAAGTCCATTCTAACTCAATATCAGACAGATTTTAGTTTATATTTAAGTCAATTTATAGTATCTAAACAGGTAAACCAGTCTTAATCATTTCCCATGACATTACCCTTCTTTTTGTGGTTTACACAAGATAGAACATTAGATTCAAATATGTTGTCAATAAAAATTTCCTCAACAGCTCAGATATTCAAGTAGCCAAAAATTAACTTATTAAAGCATTTCATTTTCTCATTATAACACTTATACATCAAAATAAAGATGCCACAATTTTCAAATATAGTTAACTGTTAACAAATGAAGCTATACAACAGAACGATTTTATTACACTAAAGACAGTTTTTTTTCCTTAATATTATATAAGTTACTATAGACTGTTTTGTTGAGGAAAACTGAAATTATCCCATGATCTGTGCAAAACTCAGATTTAGCTTACTTTCAGAACTCTCCTCTACTTTGGAGAGCTCATCTTCTTGCACTGGTACACTGATGTCTTGAAAATCTTCCCTTCTTTCTGTTAAACTTTCACATTCTAAGCAGCGAGTCCGTAATACCAACTGACCTTGAAATAATTTCTCCACTAGCTCAAAACCAATTTGCTCTGCACCTAAAACAAAAAAGGAAAACACAAATCTATACAGATGAGGTTTTCAGTACAGCCCAAATAACCATTATTCCATTTAAAGTAGGCCATGAATAAAAGGCTGATTTTCACATTTCAGCTTGCTTATTAGCATTAAGAAGTGACAATCACATAATACAAACTCACTGTAAAGAAAACTTTGATTATATGAATTACTGTCACCTCAACGAAGTTTCAAAACAACTGTCTTAAAACTCCCTTCCCAAAGATATCCCAGTGTGTCAGTTTTACAAATTTTCCAAGATCTGTGTGAACCTAAGTAGATATCCAGTTCAAGTATAATTACCTAGTAAATGCAATTTCTTTCATGAGTTTGTGTCAAATACTACATATATAAAGGGATAAAATATTCTCTTATCATTAAGATGTATTACACTCCCCTAATTTATAAACATAAATCACTAATACCTTAAGATACATACACAAAGTACAAATAAGCGCAGTGCTTGAAAAACTTTCACATTGTGTTAAACTTCTCTTAAAACTTATACCAGATGTATATGCATCTAAGAAAATTCCAATTCTGCAGCTGTTAATTTTCCTACCTATCAATGTTCAAGAATAAATTATACTGACCTTTGTTTATGGGCTTAACTTCATTAACATTAATAGGCATATCATTATTCCCTGGAGACTCAAGTTCACAATCATTAGTTGTATTATCATTTCCATACTTCCCCAAGTTCTCTTCAAGATCATATTCATTTTCTTTACAGTGTCCTTTGGATCCTTGGTTTGTTACTATTTTACCCATACTACAGAACTTGGAAAGAATGCTGGGTTGCTTAGCTGCAGACTTTAACCAATTTATTTTAACTTTTGATTTCCTTTGGGAGGGTCTTGCACTCTCATTTTCAGAAATGTGCTTGGGAGTTATTTTAGGAGCAATCTCTAATGTATCACCTGCAGCTTTTCTTTTTGATCTGGTTTGTCTCTGGTTTTCTTCCAAAGATGGATGTTCCTTGGAGAGTTTAACTTTTTTTTTCATGTTACCAAATTCAGCATCACTTTTTCTTTTCCCATTTCCTTTTGGGAGTTTTTCTTTATAGTCTTCAGAATGCCTGATATTGTCCATCTCCATGCTGTTATTATCACTCATTTCCTCTTTCTGATATTCTTCTTCTATCTTAGTAGGTAAGTCTTCCACATTTTTTACTTCTTCTTTTTTTAGGAGTTGGCATGTTTCTTGAATGTTTCCCAAAATACACTGTAATACTTCCTGTGCATCATGCTGTAGATATCCTTCATACATAGGGTTGAGTTCCCTATAAACAAAAATTTTCATTTCATCTATTCTAGTTTTGAAGATATAATACCAAAACAAAAAACCACCTTGCCATTATAGAACTATTAAAGTCCAGAAACATTTATTCAGCTACTAATCCGAAACTCCTTACCTAAACTTTTAACTGAAAAACAAATTTAATCTTATTTTCATCATCACAAATACTTTGATCCCCTAAATGTTAATAATAGCTAATATGTACACAATGTTTACTCTGCACATTTTATTCAAAGTGGTTTATATAGGGATAAGTAGATATTATGGCCTTGCAGCACAGCTTGTGGGATCTTAATTCCCTGTCTGTGCCCCCAGCAGTGGAAGTGCAGTCTTAACCATTGGACTGCCAGAAAAGTCTCAAACTTTTCATTTTGGAGGAGGTGGTGCGCAGGCAAGCTGCACTGCTTGTGGGATCTTCATTCCCTGACCAGGGATCAAACCCAGGTCCGTGGGAATGAAAGCATGGAGTCTTAACCACTGCACCACCAGGGAATTCCTTCTAAATGCTTTTTCTACTCTATGTGTAACCCTCACAGTAACCCTCTGAGGTAACCGTCGTGTCACCATTATTCACAGGTAACTTGTCCTGGTCAGTCACAGAGATGCCAAAGTCAGGCTTCAGCTTCCTCCTAGCCACCATGCTACACTGCCTCTCAACAAACGTGTGGCGATCTATTACATCTAGATCTATTCCTAAATGACGACGGGATTTTAAAAGACTTAAGAAGCCTTTTTATATACAGGATAAAGTTTCATTTTTTAAAGACAATACTACAAAGAAATCTAATTCAGTTAATAGTTTTCTTGTGAGTACACAACAAAAATAGAAGGCTTGTAATTTGTTATTCTTGTGTATAGCATATTTTGGATAAAGACCAAAGGATTTCTATCTGAAATCCTTGGGACAAAGTGTATTTGGTACATCAGAAATTTTCCGATTAAAAAAACCTGGCATATAAGTAAAATACATATCACTGACAAAATAGGGACAGTATTCCCTAATTATACACATTACTACTTTATAGAAATGCATGAATATTCACATTACAGGTAAATATGAATATAAACTCACACAAATTCAGATTAAATGAATTTAGTACCAATCTGAGGAAAAATTTTCAGTCTTTTGAGCCTCTGGGATCTCAGGACTGTAGACATGCAGTTTCTGTTTTCCTTGCCATTTATTCCCCCCATTGTTAACATATCACTCTCCTCCAAAGATAGTAGTAACTAAATTGGAATCCTGAAACCATATAATAGGCTATATACCTGAGTGTGTTAAGTAGTCGCCTTGGCTGAGTAGCAAGTTCATCAGTGTATTTCTCTGGATTTAATAGAAAACTAGCCTGAAGCTGTTCAACTGAAATGATCAAGGACTGTAAGCTGCATATTAGTTCATAACTTGCCAAAGAATCTTCTTTGCAATTTCCCTGTCAAGAAACACACAAATATTTTTATTTATGAACAAATTAAGTAACTTACCCTTTTTTCTCACTAGACAATACTAGCTTTTGTAACTCTAATTCCATAAGGCTAATTTTATGGAAGTATACAAAATAAACTTCAAAAGAAATTTAAGCATGTTTTTGTTTACTTTCTATTATGTGGGTGATAATGGGTTTTTAATTATGTAAGTCAGGTTTCTTCAAATGTACATAAATAGCAAAAATGAGTCAATTTGAAAATACAGTAGGGTAAAAGGGCTCAATATACTATTCTGGTGATATGTGTGAAAGTGTTTACTGATAAACAATAAATCAAGAGGACTGGAGAAAAAAAATATAAACAGGGATATAACTAAGCAAACTGCCTACCCCACAAGAATGGAAAATAACTGCCAATAAGAAATTTAATTTTCACATGTAAATCTAAGAGAAATAATCTTGGTCATTCTCCCAAATCCTCTGTGACTTTATTACTTTGTCATTTCTAAGCAAGTGAATTTTGTTAATTTTATTTTTTACCTTATCTTTTTGAGTGGTTTCATCTTTTAGGGCTTCTTTCTTCCTTGAAATAATATTAAATAAGTGCTTCACTCCAGATTTAAAACCAGGACAAAAATATAGTACCTATAAAATGAGACTGTTTTGAGTATTTACAACAAACGATATACCTAAAAAATCATTAAAATGCTATCATGCTTTTTGAAGAGCATGTTCAAATAAGTATTACTTAAAATTCTCAGATTAAGATGTGTGTCAAAAATTGTTCTCTTTCATCATAGTAGCCTGCTGTCTTTCCTCTGTAGCAAAGCACTGAGCCTGAAGTGTACAACACAAAGCGTACATTTTCAAGGAGTAAAACAAGTCTCAGTTTAGTTCAGTCACTCAATCGTGTCCAACTCTTAGTGACCCATTCCCTCCCCACTACCAATTCCTGGAGCTTATTCAAACCCATGTCCGCTGAGTCAGTGATGCCACCCAACCATCTCATCCTATGCTGTCCCCTTCTCGTATCACATAGAATCAACTGGACAGAAAACTAAAGGTTTAACGAACATCTACTCAACTTTGCTATCCCAAAATTAATGTATTGTTTTCTCTTACCTCAAAGGAAATTTATAATGTGCAATTTACAATCATGATTATTTTACCCCATTATGTTTTATTTACAATCAAAGGCAAAGACAGTATGGACAATTGAAATCCTCCAACAACCTAGATTCTCAGAAAACACTGTTAATTATCCTTTGCATACTAAAATTTTATGATATAACACAACTGTCAACTAACCTGAAGTATACTATTAAGATAACAAGTATTGCCGAGATTATTCAGTCCCACAAATGGTAGCAAGTTTTCTCTCTTCTCACAGTTTATAGGCGAGGACTGTGCCGCAGGAACAACTTGATCACTATTAAGTACAGAGAAGAGAAACGAATAACGAAGTAAAATATTAAAGTGGAAATACTCCTTCCCTAGACTTAGTCTTTTCCCAAAAGTTGTAGCTAAGTACATGGATTTTATTCAGATGGCATTTAAACAGAATTAATCTTTACAGGTGTAAAAATTGCTGTACATTCAGAATAAAAATATTACAAGCACTTTAACAATATTATTACATCCAACAAGCTTCAAACAATTCCACTAAAGAACTGTTAATCCCACTTTACAAAGTAGAAAACTACAGAACTGGTATTATGATTTGTTCAGCCAACATGACATTTTAATCAAGTAGTTTTAACTCTGAACAGAATCCTGGGAATATGACAATATTTGGGAGAGGCTGCACTAAGTCAGATTCTGTTAATAAAAGATTAAGAGGAAACCAAATCTATGAACATACTTACACAGCTGTCCCTCACCTAAAAATGAATTGTTCAAGTTTATTCTTTAACCTCATTTTAACAAACAGTCCTCACAGCATTTTTATTTATTTTACAGCTGCTAGCTATTACTCTTAATACCTTAAGGTATTTACAGGCATGAAGCTGATGAACAAGAGGTTTATACATAATCTCCTAAACTTATTATTGGTAAATACCAATACTAGGAAATTACACAGGGGACCAAATATACATTAGTCATATAGCAGAGTGCCTGTGTGTTGAATTTAGAGCAAGTGTATACTCCAACTAGAACAACTACTGGTGAAACAAAGAATATCATTCTGTTCTGGTTTCTTTTCAATCACTGAAGGAGTTATTGCATCAAAAGCATATCTTATAGGTTTGAGAATTTACGTACTAGGTGTGACTACAAAGTGCATCTCAGGTAACTGTCAGGTCTTCTGAACCAAAAGACCACCACAAATTTCTTTACCCTTACACAAAACATGCGGCACTACAATCTGCTTTAAAATGAAAAATAATTTTAGTCAACAAATACTTCTCTAAGTTAGTTTAACTGGACAAACACAATTTCAGTGAGTTATAATATTAACTATGATGTGATCCCTGTTGGGAACCAGAAGTTTTATCTGGTTTCTACTATACACTGCTAGACTTGTCTCACTAATGTGTGTTTTTTAAATCTCCCTCTATGGACTATCAGGTCGGAATGATTGTAGAAATCAAACCAAGTTCCCTTTCTCATTGATACAGAATTTTTAAAAGTACAGAAATATGCTAAAAATAACATACATACATTTCAGACCCTTTATATTCAGAAGTCTTTTCTTCATTTTCTTGAGAATCTGTGAAATCCAAGGCTCTCTTGGTTTCCTTTTTCTGAAAAAACTTCAAGGAAAGTCTGTTTTTTTTTGATGGACTACCTCTTGAAAGTCCATTACTTTCACTAGGTATGACACCAGGCATTTTCTCCTCAAATCCCAAGCAGTTGACAAGAATTAACTTATACAGGGATCTTGTAATCACCAATCATATCTGTTAATCAGAGAAAAGGTTATTAGATTTCAGTTATCAACTGAAGGCAATAAAATCATCTTTTCTGAAAACAAATTTGCCAAGGAATGGTACTAATTAGAACTTTGTATTGGAAAATCTAATGCCCACCAGTAAGAGGCAGTCAGTGTTTACTGTTTAAATGAACAAGCTGCCTTTGTCCTTAATTCTTAAACAACAAAAAAGTCATGATACTGAACTTTTATTAGCCTGCTATTAGATTTAAGGGCAGCATCACAAAATACCCCACTTTAGTAAGAGATCTGTGGTAAAGTATTATCATTAAAGGGTAAAAACTTCACCATCTATTAGTTCATCCAGAAAACACTGAGCAACAGTACAAGGTGGGAAAAAGGGATGAATGGGAAATCAAAGGAGTGCTAGAAGTGACTTGAGTTGTTCTTCCAAAGTCTCTTCTAGTTATATGAAATAATCTATTTAAAGTATACTCTGCATACAAGAAAAGGCCTATAGCTAGTGTTTACACCTAAAAACTTGTGTAATAAACTGTATTCGAAGTTGAGATAATGGTGTAAAAAACTGCTGTATTCTGTGTATATCAAATTCTTATGCACTAGAAACCAAAATATACTGACTTTCCAAACTTTTTATAACTATAGAAATAAAATACTGCTTTAAGTAGGAAAAAAAGAGAAGCTTCCCTTGTGCAAACTTTCTTCCCTGTTTTTTAATAAAACTTGGATTTAAAAAAGGCTGTATTTGTGGTAGTCATTTTACACTTCAGTCCTGTTTTTCATTAGGAAGATATTAGTAATAATTATCTATTACCAGAAAAGAGTCCAATTAGGAATAATTATCTATTAACAGAAAAGAGTCCAAAAGTTCAGCAATGACTTTCTAAGGATGAGCTAAACTCAACACCCTTAAGCATTTCACTCCGCTGCCTCTGAAGTGGGAATTCACAACACTGAACTCAGCAGTGAAACATGCCCCCTTTTTGAGACATCCTAGGAATACCTAGAAAGCAAACCAATTCCCACACTCCAACTCAATTTATTCGTATGAAATGCTATTACTAACGATAAACCAGCCTGCATTACAGTGTCAGGGATCCCTAAGCATAACTTGTGATTCTTGTCAAAGGCTGTTCTCAGGAGCAAATTCTAATAAATGACGGAACTGGGTTCTCTGAGAAAGTAATCGGACTTAAAGATAACAACAACAACAACATGACCCAGCAGCTGAAATAACTATCAATCCTAATCAATAAAGCAATCCTCAGGGCTCCTCAAAGCAATGATTAAGCATTAACCCTACCTAGACTATGTAACCGTTTACCAGGTGCCATCTCTTAAGCTACACCACTTCTTGCTCCTGGCTGTCCTCATCACTGGGAGGCTGTTACGTCAAAAATGTTTCTCTAAATCAAGCTTCGCAAAAAACACAATACATCGAACATTAAATGTTCTTGGCCAAATGACAGTGTGAACACGAAGCCCCATTAGTTTCAGGTTCTGCACAGCTCAATTCTAACTTTTCAAGAAAAATACAAAACTAGGAAAACATCCCCGACAAAGGTTTAAGACACGTGGCGTTCTAAAAACTTGTAGTAAATCTGAAAGTTAAACTGCGCGGTGAAGTTTAGCAATCACAGACACAGAACACCGTGGGCGCGAACTGTCTCGCCCCTACCTTGCACCCTCCAGGGAAGCAAAGAAACTGAGGGGACGACGGACGGTTTGCCCCCCGCGCCCGTCAGGCGTCCTCAGGGCGCCGGCCCCCGCCCGCGGGCCCGCCTGTCCCCCGCGGGGTGGCCGCACCTGCCCGAGACCCGGCGGCGGCGCGGGGCCGCGGCCCCGAGGAGCCGGGGTGCCCGCCGCGGCGCCCGGCCCGGCCCGCGGCCCCCTTACCTGGTCCTGCCCAGAGCGAGGCCCGCGGCGCGGCCGCGACAGGTGAGCGGCCGCGGGGGCCCGACCCACGGAAAGCCGACGCGAGCGCCCGCCCCGCGGGGCCGCGACCGCCCGCTCTCCAGCGCGGGCGCCCGGCTGCCGCTCGGTCCTGCCCGGCGCGGCGCCCGCTACATGCCCGAAGCGGCGCCCTCCCCCGCCCCGGGCCGGCCAAGCGCCAGGAGCGGCTCCGCCAGCCGGGCGCCGAGCCGCCGCGGTGCCCCGCACTCCGCGCCGACGGGAACTTGGCGCGTTTTCCTCCGCCTCAGGACCCCGGGGGTCGGCCTCCGCCCGCGCCCGCGCCGCGCTCGGGGGCGGCGTCCGACGGGAGTGCCGGTCCTGGGCCCCTCGCTGCAGGGGCGCCCAGGCCGGGGCCGCCTCGCGACCGCCCCCCGCCCCTCCGGCGCGCCCGGAGCCAGCCGGAACGGCGGCCGCCCCGGGCCCGTAACGGGCCCTGCAGTTTCAAACAGCGCAGGCAGCGTCACGGGCAGCTCGCGCGGGTCCTCGCCGAGGGCGCGCGCCGGGGCCGGCGGCCCGGCTGGCGGGCTCGAGCTCACACGCACCCCGCCCCCCGCCCCGCCTTTTTTTTAACCATTCGTGCGCGAGAGTCGAGGGGAACGCGTACGGGTCGGGCGACGGGACAGAGAGGATGGGACGGGCTCCTTGCTCGGGAAGGAGCCGCCACGTACTCAAACCCACCAATCCGTGAGGACGGTCCCCAACCCAGCCCACCCGCCGCCCCGGAGGAGCCAATCAGAAGTACCTAGGCAAAAAGCGGACTGGGTGGGCGGGGAAAAGCAGTTCAGCCAATACCAAAAACAAGAGGGGAGGACGCCAGCCAATCATTTTTGGACATACCGAGTGTTCCCCAGGCGCTGTTCCCTTCCTTGGGCTCTCACTGGCTCTCGAGTGCGCGCTTTGGCTGCCGACTGTTAATTTTCGCTCAGAGTTTTGTGACTCCTCGCAGGTGGGACGCCCGCGAGGGTGTGGTTTCCGGAGCTAGGCCCTCACAATAAACCCCGCCCCCGTTTCCTGCGTACACTCCTGGGCGGAGTCACCCGGAGATTAGTTTCGGAAAATGGCCGACTTCCCTTGCCTGGTCCGTTGCGCTTGGGATTGCTGTGTCGAATCGCAGCCCCAGGCCCTAGGCCACCCAGTAAAAACAAGCGCCGCAGTAAATAATAGTAGATTCTCTCTCAACTGAACGCTACAAAGTTGAGACTCCCTCTTCAGCCCTTCTGCGCCTCATTTCCTCCTGCTTACCTGTTCCCCTTGCTGGCTTCACAAGAAAACGAAAGAGCGTTCTTAAGGCTCAGCTCTGGCTGCCGGAGCTGCAAGGGGATCCTGCGCCAGTCCTTACTAAACGGGCTCAAAAATGGCAAGGCAGGCCTTACCTGGTTTCTGCTTCTGTCTGTTGTACGCCTACCTCAGTGAAGTACCTCACAAAGCAAGTGTAGTGAAGAATAAGTGCAATCCAAATTCATTTAGCCAAGCGTGTTTTTAGGTGCCCAGTCTGTGCAGGCATTCTTTCCTTAACGCGAGTTATAAGCAAAGGAAATAAGGAGTGTCCTCTCTTGGGTAATAATACTACAGTCTTGACGTTTGAGTAGAGAGGTAAATGAAAGCCTTGTCAGCCTTGGAAGAACCTGAGGGTGAATGGTCCAGGCAGGGAGAAGAGCAAGTTTCAAAAGTCTTCAGGGTTCATGTACTTGATGTTTTGGAAGGAAGCAAGGAGGCCAGGGTGCTTAGAGCATAGTTAGCCTAGTTTTAATGACTGTGAGAAATGAGATTAGTGACATGGTCAGGATTCTCATTAGGCAGGGTAAGGAGATGGGAGCCGTTTGATGTTTTTGAGCTGGGGAGTGGATAATCTAAAATGGCTGCTTGTGGTGGTAGACCGTTAACGTTCTAAAGTGCAAGCTGGAAGATCACCCAGGGAATATATTAGATTGGCACCTTCTAATAAATTAGAAGATGGTAGCAGTGGAAATGTTGAGAATGAGTAGGATTCAGAATATATTTTGAAGTAAAACCAATGGGATCTGCTGATGGGTAAGAAAAAGACAAAGTTTTTTTTGTTTGTTTTTAAACCAAAGTGATAGGATAGTGGTTGTCCTGGCTAGAATGGAAAGCATTGAGGCAATAGTGGGTTTGGTAGGAGGGGTTGTTGTTCTTGGACATCATAAAGATTGAAATGGCTGTTTCACATACAAATAGGGAGACTGAGCCAACAGATTTCAAGTTTGGGGGTCCATAGAACATTGTGATTAGGAGATACAAATTTGAGAGTCACCAAATGGTGTTTAAATCCACAAGACTTTAAGAAATCATCTAGAATGGTGGTGGTGGTTGTTCAGTTGCTAAGTTGTGTCTGGCTCTTTGTGATACTAGCCTTGTTTGTAGTAAAGCTTCCTAAAACCCATTTGACTTCAGACTATAGCATATCAGGCTCTAGGTGAGTAACCACACCATCGTGATTATCTGGGTCATTAAGACCTTTTTTGTATAGTTGTGTGTATTCTTGCCACCTCTTCTCAATCTCTTCTTCTGCTGCTTCAGACTCTAGGAGGATGAACACCAGTTATAGTTTTCTGTTCTAATTTTCCTAATTCTGGTTTCCAGTTATATTTAAGACCCTAGTGTCAGCAGCCGCTACTCTTCCTACACGATTTACAGTATCATTCATCAACATTCAGTTGCATAGAATAGGATTCTTCCTCTGGTGTGAGCAGGAAAAGCATTGAATGCTTGGATGTCATCTTTGTGTGCTCACTCATGTCTGACTCTTTGTGACCCCGTGGACTTTAGCCCTCCAGGCTCCTCTATCCATGGAATTCTCCAGGCAAGAATACTGGAGTGGGTTGTCATTTTCCCCTCCAGGAGATTTTTCCGACACAGTGATTGAACTCACGTCTCCTGGGTCTCTTGCATTTGCAGGCAGATTCTTAACCACTGGGCCACCAGGAAAGCCCCTTTAATACTAGGGAGTGTTTATTAAAGAGATTGTAAAATAATTTTTCAGGAATAGTCCCAAAGTCTTTGCAGAACTAGGCCGCAAAAGGGTAGTGACTCTTCTATGATTTCAAGAAAGGATGATTTCTAAACCACACTGGCAGTAGTCACGTAAGGATGTGAGAGTTGGACTATAAAGAAAGCTGAGCACCAAAGAATTGATGCTTTTGAACTGTGGTGTTGGAGAAGACTCTTGAGAGTCCCTTGGACTGCGAGAAGATCCAACCAGTCAATCCTAAAGGAGATCAGTCCTGAATATTCACTGAACTGATGCTGAAGCTGAAACTCCAATATTTTGGCCACCAGATGCTAAGAACTGACTCATTGGAAAAGACCCTGATGCTGGGAAAGATGGAGGGCAGGAAGAGAAGAGGAAGACAGAGGATGAGATGGTTGGATGGCATCACCGACTCAATGGACATGAGTTTGGGTAAACTCTGGGAGTTGGTGATGGACAGGGACGCCTGGGCGTGCTGCAGTTCATGGAGTCACAAAGAGACATGACTGAGCGACTGAACTGAACTGAACTGGCCTTGCATTGTATGGGAAATTACAAGCATCAGAAAGCTGCTTGTGTTGCCAACTCCAGAACCACACTGTACCCACTGTGATCTATACCAACAGAATACATCCTAAGTTGTGCCTCTTGAGGCCCACAGAACTAGTGGTTGAATACCGAGACTTCTGCTAATGCTGCTTCAGAAATACCAAACACCTCCACAACTGTGCTTGTCAGTAGCAATGACAGACATCCATATCAAGCTTGGAGTATTTATGGCAATAAAATTCATGCAAAAATTAAAGTGTTTCTGATCCTTTTGCTTTCAGTCGATTCTTTGTGGGAGAAGTTGAAGCCACTGTTCTTTCCTAGGTATAGTTTTCAAACCCAAAGATTCTTTTACCTCACTGTTTCTGTGTGCTATGCTGTACATCACGCTCAATGACAGTTAACTAGGAGGCATCTGAAACAATGGGATTTAACAGGTTGACAACATTCTTAATCCAATATTTGTCAGCCTTGGCAGGCAGAGTTCATTCCAAGGCTTTTGTTCACAGGCACTGTTTCTATGTGCTTTGATGGGGAGGTGTATAATAAGTTGCCGGGTTTGTTGTTGTTTTAGGCCTTTAATGCTCCAAATCCACTCTTAATCCACTTAGGTAATAGACAGTTTCCCTTTTAGCAAAGCAATGTACCTTTCTTTCCATATGTACTTGCAAAATTGCTTAGCTCAGGTCTGAGTTCATTGCTTACAGAACTTTGCTAAAAGTGGCAAGAAAAAGTAAGTACCAAGTTCATAAAATTTTCCAATTTTCCATCATGCCACAAATAATCTTGCAGCTGGGCAACAAGGGTCACCAGTTTTCCATCTTTGAGTCTTTACTACCCACTGCCCAAATTCTTCAACTAAGCCAAGACTATATATCTTTTAAGGTTACATGCGACATAAGTTTATAGGGATCAAATTCTGCATCAGAAATAGATTAACCTATGAGAAGCAGGATATTTCAAGTGTCCTTGGCCAACATGAATATTTATCTCTTTATCACATAAACAGTGATAAACAGTACAGGAGGGGCAGTTTAGATTCATATGGTGATTCCATGACCATCAGGGACCTAATTTCCTCCATTCTCAATGAGTGGCTTCTACCTATGGTCCAGTATAGCTGTTTAAGTTCCAGCCGTAATGTCTATATCCTAAAAAGCCGATATGGGCTTTCTCTCAAAATATGATACTATGATGGCTCCTAGGAACATGGGAAAAATGATAATCCCCACTGAATGAAACACCAGAAGTGCTAAGGCAGGCAGATTGGACAAGAAGGGATTAAAAGACTCTGGTAAGTGGATGTGCTAAAATGTACTATACTACAGTACAGCCGGAAGTTTATGATAATTATGTTCTGAAAGATGGCCCAAAGGACACAGTATTTACCAAGACTATAATGCACGCTTTGGTGCAAAGGGCATAAGCACACTAAAAAGTTCAGTGGTGACTCTCTGCAAGTCATGGATGAAGGTAGCAGAGGTTTCTCAAAACTTAGCTCACTGATAGCAGCAGGGATGACAAGATGCTCCAAAATTGAGGCTAAGCAGCAGTACTCAACTTTCAGAAGCCAGGGGGTTACAATTATTATAATGTGGACATGACCCACACAGTTATGAAAACAGTCAATAAAACATGGTGTTCTTAGAGGCAAAATAGATAAGACAGCTAACAAAGGTCCTATTAGCTTGTATCAGCAGAAAAATCAAGGGTATAATTACCAGGAGATTAAGGTCTGTAACCCAGTAAAGTCACAATTCCTTAATCAGTTTCCACAGCTGAGCCAGTTTATAGATCTAGAACCCACCGATTGAAGAGAACCTTGGCTGGAAGGACACTGATACGCTTCAACAAGTATAAACAGTAATGGTTTCACCAGTCCACCCCTAAAGTATCTTTGGTCATTTACTTGGGTAATTGTACCTTGAGGAAATAGGACTACCCAGACATTTCAAGGACTGTTAGACACAGGGTCTGAATTGACATTGATATCCAGAGACCAGAACCATCATATGGCCCTCAGACTGAAGACATAGAGAGGCCAGTTAATAAATGGGGTCATGTCAAGGTCCAACTTAGAATTGGCCCATTGGATGTGTGGCCCCACCCAGTGGTCATTTTCCCCAGCACATATGTAAGGGGATTGACCTATTTGGCAATTGGTACAAACACCTGTGGAGTAAAAGCTATCCTAGGTCAGAAATTCAAAAGGAAGCTTCTGATAACACTCCCCTCTCCTGCTAAACATGGTATGGGAAATCAGTATTGTATCTGAGGAGGGAAGTGGCAGAAATTAGTGAATTTAAAAAATTTAGAGGTACTGATTCCCATCATATCTCTATTTAACTTACCATGTGGCCCTGAAAAAAATAGACAGACCCTGAGCAACAACAGTAGATTACTGGAAGCTCAACCAATTGGTAGACCCGATGGCAGCTGCTACGCCCAGATGTGGTGTATTTGTTAGGGTAGATTAATGCAGCCTCAGGTATTTGGTGCACATCATTGATTTGGTGAATACGTTCTTTTCTGTTCCAATCATAAGCAAAGATCAGAAACAACTGGCATTCCCATGAAACAGACAAAAGTGCACATTTACAGAGTGGCCCAGGGCTATGTTAACATTCCTACTCTCTATCATAAAATATCCTTGGGGTGATCTGGACCTTCAGAACATCACATTTATCTATTACATCAATAACATCCTGCCGATTGGGCAGATTGAGCAAAATATAACTATCAGTAGGATAAAAGGACTAAGAGTGTATATGTGCAGTGGAAGTGCAGAGGAGTGTGTTAAATCCTTTCCTTCCTATTGGGAAGTCAATAGATGATGACTAAAAAGGCATTAAGAAGTAGAAATATAAACATGTGTTATCTAGACAGGTGGCAGTAAATACCAAAGAGTAAGTTAAAAATTGGAAGTGACTGTCTTGAAGGAATGTCTCGTTGAAACCATTTAACCCTTTAAATCATGTCCTACTTTCAAAAACAAATTAAAAAAAAAAAACCTGGTAAATGACCTGTTTTCTGATTTCATTCCCTGGGAAAGGTCAGAGCAGACAGGCTCAACAGGAGTGTGTTATTTGGCACTGCACAACAGTTCTTCCAGCCCCCACGTGGGTGCAGGGTAAAGAAAGACTCAATATGAGAACTCCTTGACCTTCATTCAGCATCTTTAGTAATCACAAATAGCAAACAACCTCACCACAGCTGGTAAGACCACTGTCCAGTAATTAAATTTAAAAAAATTTCTACAAATTAAGGTCTATTTAAAAGGTAAAATCCACTTGGCTTCAAGATTTGAAATTCTCTTTCACAATCTAAAGACCCAGGGTCAAATGGGAGGACTTCCCATGCCTATGAAGAAAGGAATGCCTCGCTCCACTTCCTTAATGTTTGGTAACAATACACAAAAATGCTGGATCCCACCACAAAAGGATGCCCCACATCCAAGGGCAAAGGAGAAGCCCCAGCAAGACAGTAGGAGGGGTTAAATCACATTTAGAATCAGATACCATATCTGTCAGAGACACTTGGAGGGCTCAAACAAACCTTGTGCACACCAGGGACCAGAGACCCCCCAGACTGAGCCAGAACTGTGTCTGAGTGTCTCCTATGGAGGTACAGGTCAGCAGTGGCCTGCTGCAGGGCCAGGGGCTCTGGGTGCAGCTGGTCTGGGTATGGTATAAGCCCTCTTGGAGGAGGTTGCTATTGTCCCCACCATAGAGCCATCAGAACTTACACAGGACTGGGAAAACAGATTCTTAGAGGGCACAAACAAAACCCTGTGTGCACCAGGACCCAGGAGAGAGGAGCAGTGACCCAAAGAGAATGACCCAGAGTTGCCCATGGGTGTCCAGGAGTCTCTGGTGGAGGCGTGGGTTGGTGGTGGCCTGCTGCAGGGTTGGGGCAACAGTGCGAGCACAGGACCTTGTGAAGGAGGTCACAATTACCTTCATTACTTCCACCATAGTTTGGCCTCAGGTCAAACAACAGGGAGGGGACACAGCCCCACCCATCAACAGAAAATTGGACTAAAGATTTACTGAGCATGGCCCTGCTATCACAATAAGACCCAGTTTCCCCCTCAGTCATTCTCTCCCATCAGGAAGCTTCCACAAGCTTCTTATCTTTCTCCATCAGAGGGCCAACAGAATGAAAACAATCACAGAAAACTAATAAAACTGATCACATGGACCATGGCCCTGTCTAACTCAATGAAACTATGAGCCATCTCGTGTAGGGCCACCCAAGATAGACGGGTCATGGTGGAGAGTTCTGACAAAATACGGTCTACTGGAGAAGAAGAAGTCAAACCACTTCAGTATTCTTGTCTTGAGAACCCCATGAACAGTATGAAAGGGAAAAAGATAAGACACTGAACAATGAACTCCCCATGTCAGTAGGTGCCCAATATGCTTCTGGAGATTAGTGAAGAAATAACTCCAGAAAGAATGAAGAGACAGAGCCAAAGCAAAAACAACACCCAGTTGTGGATGCAAATGATGATGGAAGTAGAGTCTGATGCAGTAAAGAATAATATTGCATAGGAACCTGGAATGTCAGGCCCATGAATCAAGACAAATTGGAAGTGGTCAAACAGGAGATGGCAAGAGTGAACATCGACAGTTTAGGAATCAGTCAACTAAAATGGACTGGAAGGGTGAATTTAACTCAGATGATTATTATATCTAATATTGTGACAAAAATCCCTTAGAAGAAATGGAGTAGCCATCATAGTCAACAAAAGAGTCCGAAATGCAGTACTTGGGTGCAATCTCAAAAACAACAGAAACGATCTCTGTTTGTTTCCAAGGCAAACCATTCAATATCACGGTAATCCAAGTCTATGCCCTGACAAGTAATGCTGAAGAAACTGAAGTTGAATGGTTTGATGAAGACCTACAAGACCTTCTAGAATTAACAACCCAAAAAGATGTCCTTTTCATTATAGGGGACTGGAATGCAAAAGTAGGAAGCCAAAAGATACCTGGAGTAACAGGCAAATTTGGCCTTGGAGTACAAAACGAAGCAGGTCAAAGGCTAACAGAGTTTTGCGAAGAGAATGCACTGGTCACAGCAAACACGCTTTTCCAATAATGCAAGAGAAGACTCTACACATGGACATCACCAGATGGACAATATCGAAATCAGATTGATTATATTCTTTGCAACCAAAGATGGAGAAGCTCTCTAGAGTCAGCAAAAACAAGACTGGGAGCTGACTGTGGCTCAGATCATGAACTCCTTATTGCCAAATACAGACTGAAATTGAAAAAGGTAGGGAAAACAACTAAACCATTCAGATATGATCTGAATCAAATCCCTTATGATTATACAGTGGAAGTGAGAAATAGATTCAAGGGATTAGATCTGATAGACAGAGTGCCTGAAGAACTGTGGATGGACATTTGTGACACTGAACAAGAGACAGGGATCAAGACCATCCCCTAGAAAACAAATGCAAAAAGGCAAAATGGTTGTCTGAGGAGGCCTTTCAAATAGCTCTGAAAAGAAGAGAGGCAAAAGGCAAAGGAGAAGAGGAAAGATATGCTCATTTGAACGCAGAGCTCCAAAGGATAGCAAGGAGAGATAAGAAAGCCTTCCTCAGCGATCAATGCAAAGAAATACAGGAAAACAATAGAATGTGAAAGACTAGAGATCTCTTCAAGAAAGCTAGAGATACCAAGGGAACATTTCATGCAAAGGTGGGCTCGATAAAGGACAGACATGGTATGGACCAAACAGAAGCAGGAGATATTAAGAAGAGGTGGCAAGAATACACAGAAGAAATATACAAAAAAGATCTTCATGACCCAGATAATCACGATGGTGTGACCACTCACCTAGAGCCAGACATCTTGAATGTGAAGTCAAGTGGGCCTTAGATAACAGCACTACGAACAAAGCCAGTGGAGGTGATGGAATTCTAGCTGAGCTATTTCAAATCCTGAAAGATGATGCTGTGAAACTGCTGCCCTCAGTATGCCAGCACATTTGGAAAACTCAGCAGTGGCCACAGGACTGGAAAAGGTCAGTTTTCATTCCAATCCCAAAGAAAGGCAATGCCAAAGAATGCTCAAACTACCACACAATTGCACTCATCTCCCATGCTAGCAAAGTAATTTTCCAAGCCAGGCTTCAACAGTATGCGGACTGTGAAATTCCAGATGTGCAAGCTGGTTTTAGAAAAGGCAGAGAAACCAGAGATCAAATTGCCAACATCTGCTGAATCATAGAAAAAGCAAGAGAGTTCCAGAAAAACATCTACTTTGGCTTTATTGACTATGCCAAAGCCTTTGACTTGTAGATCACAACAAACTGTGGAAAATTTTTAATGAGGTGGGAATACCAGACCATCTGATCTGTCTCTTGAGAAACCTGTATGCAGGCCAGGAAGCAACAGTTAGAACTGGACATGTAACAACAGACTGGTTCCAAATTGGGAAAGGAGGTATGTCAAGGCTGTATATTGTCACCCTGCTTATTTAACTGATATGCAGAGTACATCATGAGAAATGCTGGACAAAATGAAGCACAAGTTGGAATCAAGATTGCCGGGAGAATTATCAATAACCTCAGATATGCAGATGACACCACCCTTATGGCAGAAAGTGAAGAAGAACTAAAGAGCCTCTTGATGAAAGTGAAAGAGGAGAGTGAAAAGGTTGGCTTAAAGCTCACCATTCAGAAAACTAAGATCATGGCATCCGGTCCCATCACTTCATGGCAGATAGATGGGGAAACAGTGGAAACAGTGGCTGACTTTATTTTTCTGGGCTCCAAAAATCACTGCAGATGGTGACTGCAGCCCTGAAATTAAAAGACGCTTGCTACTTAGAAGAAAAGTTATGATCAACCTAGACAGCACATTAAAAAGCAGAGACATTACTCTGCAAACAAAGGTCCATCTAGTCAAAGCTCTGGTTTTTCCAGTAGTCATGTATGAATGTGAGAGTTGGACAATAAAGAAAGCTGAGCACTGAAGAATTGATGCTTTTGAAGTGTGGTGTTGGAGAAGACTCTTGAGAGTCCCTTGGACTGCAAGGAGATCCAATCAGTCCATCCTAAAGGAAATCAGTCCTGAATATTCATTGGAATGACTGATGTTGAAGCTGAAACTCCAATACTTTGGCCACCCGATTCAAAGAACTGACTCACTGGAAAAGACTCTGATGCTGGGAAAGATTGAAGCCAAGAGGATGAGATAGTTGGATGGCATCACCGACTCAATGGATGTGAGTTTGAGTAAGCTCTGGAAGTTGGTGATGGACAGGGAAGCCTAGTGTGCTGCAGTCCATGGGATCGCAAAGAGTAGGACATGACTGAGCGACTGAACTCTCTAACTGAACTGAAGTAGATGAATGTCCGGTAAGTGGGTGGGTGCTGAGGGGGTGACAGGAAGACTCATGAACCTATTTATATTTCAGGGGAAGTGAGTCTTGTCTTTCTCATGCCACTAAGATTCTCTTATCCTGTGTATGTTTATTGTATCCTGAAAAGAAACCTACATTTAAACTTCAATAACAGCATTTTTCCTTCTCTGAGTAAGATTTACTTGAGTAAAGTACCAAGTATTTGAAAAGAAAATAAATTCTGTTTTCTTTTGAGTATCATTATGGATTCATGACTTTTTACAGTCTTTTTAAAAGTTAAGTATAATCCCGATTTCCTTTTTGAAGCAAAACATGTCACATTTTTAACCTGTATGGACTCTTTAAATTGGCTTCAGTGTCCTCTCAATGTTTCAAAAAGCACCCTTGCTTCCTGGAAAATTCCAGGTTCATCTTTAAAAATATTTCCTAATTTGAATATACCATGTAATACGTTGTTTTACCACAGTATTATTAAAAGTTTATAAGCTTTAATTTTTAAAAAGTCTTATTTAAATATGTCCTAATTTCCTATTCCTTACATAATTTTATCATTCCGTTTTGGGGTTTGAAAAGAGCCCATGTAATACTCGTGGCCACTTCTCCTCAAAGAGGCTGCATGGGGCTTCCCAGTTAGGCATCTACAGCAGTATTCCAAGAGGTCAGGACTCAGTACACAAGGATGTAACAAACCTCTTCCAGTTTTATACTGCATTATACTTTCTTTCACCAAATCAAATCCCAAGGCCAAGCCCAAAGTCAACATGGGAGGTGTCTTCACAAGGGCATGGATATGGGTGGGGAAACTTGGTCTTCAGGTCATTAATGATACAGTCTATCCTAGTCTTGTGTGAATATTATCTTGGAGTATAAATCCTACCACTCATGGATGTATAGATGAACTAATATTGATATAGAATTTTATATTACATTTAGTTTAAAAAAATTTCAAAGTGTTAGTTGCTCAGTTGTGTCTGACTCTTTGTGACTCCCTGGACTGTAGCCTGCCAGGCTCCTCTGTCCATGGAATTCCTAGGCACGAATACTGAAGTGGGTAGCCATTCCCTTCTCTAGGGGATCTTTCCAACCCAGGGACTGATCCCGAGTCTGCTGCATTACAGGCAGATTCTTTACTGTCTGAGCTACCAGGGAAGCCCCCAAATAACTCCTTAACTATAGATGTTTTTTATATACAAATATATATTTCCTAGTGTCATTTTAAATCTTTTATCTAATGCAGTTCAGTGTTACCTTTAAAAAGTTTTTGAATATGTATATATATGTGTGTGTGTGTGTGTATGTGTATACATACATGTGTGTGTATATATATATTTCATCGACAGCCCCAAAAGCCAGTTAAGAATTGTAAAAGTCATTTAGTATTAAAATACAATAAAATTAATATTGTAATTAAAAATTATCACAAATATCACAATTTAAAACAATTAAAAATGCTTTCTGTGGATTTGTATTTTATATTTTTCACTTAGGACTTATAAAAACTAATTTAATATTATTAAAATGACCATGCCGCCCACAGTAATCTGCAGTTTCAGTACAATCCCTATGGAAATGCCCAGTGGCATGTTTCACAAAAGTAGATGAAATAATTCTAAAATTCATATGAAACACAAAAGACCTGAATAACCAAAACATTCTTGAGAAAGAAGGACAAAGTTGGAGGTATCACATACCTTCATTTTAAACTATACTACGAAGATTCAGTAATCAAAAAACAGTATGGTCCAGGCACAGAAACAGATGCATAGGTCAATGGAACAGAATAGAGAGCCTGGAAATGAACCCACAATTACATGGTCAACTAATCTATGACAAAGGAGGCTAAAATATATGAAAAGAAAAAGACAGCTTCTTCAAGAAATGGTGTTGAGAAAACAGGACAGCTACATGCTAAAGAATCAAACTGGACTACTTTACCACACCATATATAAAAATAAACTCAAAATGGATTAAAGACCTGAATATAAGATCTGAAACCATCACACTCCTAGAAGAAAACATAGGCAGTTTGATCTTTGAACTGGGTCTTAGCAGTTTTATTTTTTGATATGTTTTTTCAGACAGGAGAAACAAATGAAAAACAAATGGGACTACATCAAACTAGAAAAGCTTTTCCACAGTGAAGGAAACTATCAACAAAACAAAAAGGGAGCTTATGGAATTGGAGAAGATATTTGCAAGTGATATATCTGAAAAGAGGTTAATATCCAAAATATACAAAGAATTCATACAGCTCAACTTCAAGAACATAGACAATCTTATTAAGGAATAGGCATGCATCCATGCTAAATCACTTCAGTTGTGTCAGACTCTTTGTGACCCTATGAACCATAGCCTGCCATGCTCCTCTGTCCATGGGGATTCTCCAGGCAAGAATATTGGAGCTGGTTGCCATGCCCTCCTCCAGAGGATCTTCCTAACCCAGGGATCAAACCCAGGTCTCTTAAGTCTCCCACATTGGCAAGCAGGTTCTTTACCACTAGCTCCACCTGGAAAGCCCTGAATAGACATTTTCCAGAGAGGACATACAGATGGTCAACATGAGAAGATGCTCAACATCACCAATCATCAGGGAAATGCAAGTCAACCAGAATGAGAAGTCACATCACACTTGTCAGAATGGCTATTATCTAAAAGACAAGAAACAAGTATTGTTGAGGATGTGAAAAAAAGAACCCTCAAGCACTGTTGATGGGAATGTAAATTGACGCAGCCATGCTGGAAATTAGTATAGAATTTTCCCCAAAAAATAAAAAAAAATAGAACTATCATACAATCTAGTAATTGTACTTCTGGGTGTTTTTCCAAAGAAAACAAACGAAAAAAGCCCCACTAATTTGAAAAGATATATGCATCCTTAATATTCATTGCAGCATTATTCACAATAGCCAAGAAATGCAAGCAACTTGAATGTCCAGAGACAGATGATATATCCTTATCTATCTATATGCATGTATATTTATTTTATATCATGTTGCTTGTTATTGTTTGGTCACTAAGTTGACCCCATGGATTGCAGCACAACAGGTCTCCCTGTCCTTCACTATCTTCCAGAGTTTGCTCAAATTCATGTCCATAGAGTCAGTGATATCTGACCATCTTATCCTCTGCCACCCTCTTCTCCATTTGCCTTCAATGTTTCCCAGCATCAGAGTCTTTTCCAATGAGTTGACTCTTTGCATCAGGTGGCCAAAGTACTGAAGCTTCAATTTCAACGTCAGTCCTTTCAATGAGTATTCAGGGTTGATTTCCTTTAGGATTGACCGATTTGATCTCCTTGTAGTCCAAGGGCTCTCAAGAGTCTTCTCCAACACCCAATTCAAAAGCATCAATTCTTTGGCACTTAGCCTTTTTTTAGGTGTAACTCTCTCCTTCATACATGACTACTGGGAAAACTACAGCTTTGACCATACAAGACCTTAGTCAGTAAAGTGATGTCTCTGCTTTTTAATAGGCTGTCTAGGTTGGTCATAGCTTTTCTTCCGAGGAGCAAGCATCTTTTAATTTCATGGCTGCAGTCACCATCACCACCAGTGATTTTGGAGCCAAAGAAAATAAAATCTGCCACTGCTTCCTCTTTTTCCCCATCTATTTGCCATGAGGTTATGGGACCAGATGCCATGATCTTTGTTATTTAAATGTTGAGCTTTAAGCCAGCTTTTTCACTCTCCTCTTTCACAGTCATCAAGAGGCTCTTAAGTTCCTCTTCACTTCCTGCCATTGGAGTGGTATCATCTGAAAATCTGAGGTTATTGATGTTTCTCCCAGCAATCTTGATTCCAGACTGTGATTCATCCAGCCCAGCATTTCACATGATGTACTCTGCATAGAAGTTAAATAAGCGGGATGACAATATACAGCCTTGCTGTACTCCTTTCTCAACTTTGAACCAGTCCATCGTTCCATGTAGGGCACTAACTACTGCTTCTTGACTCGCAGACAGTTTTCTCAGGAGACATGTTAAGGTGACCTGGTATTCCCATCTCTTTAGGAATTTTCCACATGTTTGTTGTGATCCACATAAAGGCTTTAGCATAGTCAATGAAGCAGAAATAGACGTTTTTCTGGAATTCCCTTGCTTTCCTGCGATCCAACAAAAGTTGACAATTTGATCTCTGATTTCTCTGTCTTTTCTAAATCCAGCTTATACAACCAGAAGTTCTGGGTTCACGTACTATTGAAGCCTAGCTTCGGGGGTGTTGAGCATTACTGTACTATCATATGAAATGAGCACAATGGTATGGTAGTTTGAATATGTTTTGGCATTGCCCTTCTTTGGGATTGGAATGAAAACTGACCTTTTCCAGTCCTGTGGCCACTGCTGAGTTTTCCAAATTTGCTGACATATTGAGTGCAGCAGTTTAACAGCATCATCTTTTAGGATTTTAAATAGCTCAGCAGGAATTCCATCACCTTCACTAGCTTTGTTCACAGCAAGACTTCCTAAGGCCCACTTGACTTTCCACTCCAGGATGTCAGGTTCTAGGTAAGTGACTATACCTTCATATTTATCCATGTATTCCCAATTTTTTATTTTGTAGGATCTAGGGTTTCCCTTCAGATGTGAACCATAAAGTCACTTTTAAAAAAAAGTTCATTAAAAATAGATTTTCTTTATTATTTCACTTATTAAGTAAGAAAATTTCCACGGTAAGAAATATTAGTGCTCTTAAATTCATTATGTCATATATATATTTTATTACCTTTGAATTTAAACATTTAATATGAAAGTTCTAAAACTTGAAATTAAAATTTACATCAAAACAAACCCCCCAAAACTCTGAGTTTTCCTCTCTACCAAAAGAGATAAAAGAGTAGCTTTACTCTTTATTATCAGCCCAGAAACCAGAGTCTTTGGAATAAAGATGCAAAAAAGTGAAAGTATTAGTCACTCAGTCATGTCCTACTCTTTGTGACCCCGTGGACGTTAGCCTGCCAGGCTCCTCTGTCCATGGGATTTCCCAGGCGAGAGTACTAGAGTGGGTTGCCATTTTCTTCTCCAGGGGATCTTCCCAGTCCAGGGACTGTACCGGGTTTCCTGCATTGAGGGCAGATTCTTTACCACCTGAGACACCAGCCCCATAAACATGCAAAATGCTACTTTTTTCTCACTCAAGAGTGAGGGACGGAGGAACTGTGTGTTTGTTACCAGATGTGTAGCTATGTGTGTGCACCTATGGATACACAAGCATTTTCTTTAAAGTTAATTAATTTATTTTAATTAGAGTATATTTACTTTACAACATTGTGATGGTTTTTGCCGTATATCAACATGAATTGCCACAGGTATCCGTGTGTCCCCCCACCCTCATCCTGAACCCCTCCCACTCCCTCCCCACCCAATCTCTTTAAGTTGTCCCAGAGCATTGGCTTTGGGTGCCCTGCTTCATGCGTTGGACTCCCACTGGTCAGCTATTTTACATAAGGTAATGTATATTTTTCGATGCTGTTCTCTCAAATCATCCCACCCTCACCTTCTTCCACTGGCCAAAAGTCTGTTCTTTACGTCTAAATCTCCTTTGCTGTCCTGACCAGCATTTTATAATTGTTTCATCACAACAATTTTTTGTCTGGTTGCTACCATTGTTTTGGAACTTAAAAGTTCACTCTTTTGCTCCTGTGGGGTTATGCTGAAATACAAAATTAGTAATTAAAACAACTTAATTCATACCACTTTAGGATTATTAGTTTTTTTTTTACAATTTAATCACAATACCAATAAAAGTTATATCTTTAGATTTGTGCACAAAGCACAAAATATGCTTATGCATATTCATTCTTGCAAACAGACATTTTAAAATTCTTTGTTTTTACACCTTTTAACCAAAGAAGATTTAAGTTTTCAATTAGGGGTTTTTATTTGGCTGCTTGTGAGAACCCTTTTCTAAACAATCATTTTTGAGATCTTGCAACATCTTAAAAACCTCAATTAGCTTGCAGAAAAATTGCATGAATAACATGGCTTTTAGCTCATGCTTTTTCAATTCCTTGTCTGTAAAAGCAAACAACTTATTAACCTATATTAAAAATTCCTCATAAATAAAATTTTTAAAGAATCTCTCCTTGTTTTGAATTATAAAATCTGTAATAATTTCTTCCATCTCTTTGTCACTCTCTTGTCTTTTTGTCAGTGGGGTTGAAGAAGCAGGTTGGGCTGACTTACCCAGTTCTGCTGAAGAACTTGGACATGGCCATTTTAGTCTTGAAGTCTCCTCAGCTGAGATTTCTATGAGTACTTTCTTGTTTTCCCATACATCAAAAAGTCCGGCCAAATGGGCTTTAGTGGAGTGTCCAGCTCCCCTGAATTTCAAGTACATCCCAAAGATAGCAACATCTTGCCATAAATTACCTACAGTATACCAATTTCCAACAGTCATGAATCAAGAACATTTATGCATACATTTAATATGTTAATGAGCATGTCCCTGGAACTGCCCTTTGTTCCAGTTTTCATAAGAAAAAAACATATGCTTGGACCATTCAGCCTTGGTTTACCCAGAGTATTTCCTTGATTCACACAGAGGAGCAGCACACTAAAACTGAGTCGGTAATCTGTCGACAAAAAAGGCATGATCCCAGACCAGAGTTAGTTCTCAGGCTCTCTCCATGGAAGGATCCCAAGAATGATTTCAGAGGCTTTGATGCCAACATGGGACATGCATCCAACTACCCATTTATTAAGCAAAGTAACTCCAATCAAGGGACCATAAATTATTGAACAGTACCAGACTTCACACATTTGTTAAGATCTTGGGTAGTAATTTAATTTGGCCACAACTTCAACAATTGCTGGGAAGGGAATGGAAAAGATTAGAATTGAGAAATCTGTGTAATCAAGATTGTCTCTTACTGCTAGAGGCAAGACAGTCATATTTGGTGAAAAAGTCAAATAAAAGGAATAGTTATGACATTTTCCCACTTCAATCTTTTAAGTAAGCATGAGATAATCTGAAGCTTACAAGAATCACAAGTGTTGTCATCAAGCAGCTACATTTATTTGAAATCCCTCATGTTCCTTGCATGAGCCTTGCAAGATCTAAAGTAGACCTAGCACAAGTTCAGCTAACACAAATTTAGCTACAGTTTGTTTGAAAGAGAAAGATTCCACACAAATACAAAATACATATAGTAGAGCAAGAAAAGTTTTGGAGAGTTTAAAAAAAGTCCCCATAATAGACTTATACCTGCTATAGTAAATTCTATTTCTAGCTTTGATTTCTTTCTTACACATTGAGCCAACTTTACAAATATCTTTTATTCATTAAGTAGTATTTGAGAAATTGGAAGAATATACAAGGCATATATGTAAGTTGTGAAGCACAATAATAAAATGAGTGCTGTGGAACCACCAACCAACCTAAAAAGTGAGCATCACTGAGATCTCACATTGGATCCCTTTTGTCCATCATGCTTCTGCCTCCCTCCTCTAGGTAATTACTATTTCAGGCAATTAAAAAAAAATTCTTCTCTTATCTTTATAATTCTGTCAAATATGTGTGTGTGTGTGTGTGTGTGTGTGTGTGTGTTGGGATAAACTATTCCATTATATTTGATTTTAAAGTTTATGTACATTTTCTGACTTGGTTTTTATACTATTAGTAGACTTACTTTTGAGGAGTTCAACTATGCTGTTGCATAAAGCTGTAATAGATTTATTTTTCACTGTTTTGTAGTATTTTATTGTGTGGTCATGCCATGATTTATTTATCCATTTTCCTGCCAATGAACATTTGAATTATTTCCATGTTTTCTTCCTTATTATCACATTTAGCTGTATACAGTCTCTGAGAGACCTGTGCATTTCTTTGTGGTGTATGTAGATTTTACCAGGTTATGGCAAATTGTTTTCATTTTGTGTACTTTGTCTTTGTTTGTTTGTTTTTAGGCTATACTGTGTGGCTCATGGAATCTTAGCTCTCAGGTCAGGGATTGAACCCAGGCCCTGGGCAGTGAGAGCATGGAGTCCTAGCCTTTAGATCACCAAGGAGTTCCCTTTTCCCAAGTGTTTATACCAGTTTACACTAACACAAGCAATATAGAAGGATTCCTGGTTCTTTTCATCTTCACCAACATTTGGTATTCAAATTTCTTTATTTAATTTTCCACAAACTAGAAGATATGAAACAACAACTTACTGTGGTTTTAATTTGTATTTTCCTAATGACTAATGATTCTGAGCATCTTTTCGTATGCTACTGTATATTTTCTTTACTGACATTTTTGTTCAAGCCTTGTACCTATTTTTTTAACTGGGCTGTTTTTCCTCCTACTGTTGTGTTATAAGACTTCTTTTTATATTTTGGATACAACTCTTCACTAAATAGGTTTTGCAAATATTTGCTCTACCCTGTGGTTTCCTTAACAATGTTTTTTGAAAAACAAAAATTTTTAATAATGATGAATTCCAATTTAGCATTTTTTTTTCCTGTATGGGTTATACTTTCAGTGTTGTATCTGAAACATCTTTGTTTAACCTAAGGTCAAAATGATTTTCGCCCTATATTTTCTTCTAGAAATTTTATAATTTTAGCTCTTATATTTAGTTCTTTTCTGTTTTAAGTTAATTTCTGTATGTAGTATAAGATAAGGGTCAAGGTTTTTCAATTTTGCATATACAGATATTCTAGCACCATGTTTTCAAAAGGCCAACTTTTCTGTTTTGCATTACCCTGGTATCTTGATTAAAAATCAATTAATCATATAGATTCATCCCTTGGTATCTACAGGGAGTTTGTTCCAGGACCCCAGTGGATATCTAAATCCTCAGATGCTCAAGTCCCTTATATAAAATCATGTAGTATTTCATATAATCTAACACACATCCTTCCATACACTTTAAATCTAGTATAAATAAATCTATATACTTTTTTTTAATCTCTAGATTACTTATGTATACCTAGTACAATGTAAATACTATGTAAATAGTTGCTGGAACACAACAAATTCAAGTTTTTTATATTTTGAAACTTTCTAGTAATTAAAAAAAAAAATTTCCTTCCAGGTTGGTTGGATTCACAGATGCAGAACCTGCAGATACAGGGGGCTCACTGTAGGGGTAGGTCTATATCTGGACTCTATTAAGCCATATGTGTATCCTTATACCAATACCACACTATCTTGATTATTGTAGCTTTATATTAAATATTGAATCAAGTAGAGTCAATCCTCTGACTTTGTTTCTCTTCAAAATTATTTTAATTATTCTAGAGTTGGACATGAATTTGAGCAAGCTCTGGGAGATAGTAAAGGCCAGGGAAGCCTGGTGAGCTGAAGTCTATGGGTTTGCAGAGTCAGACACAACTGAGCGACTGAACAACAATGACAAAGAGTTGTTTTGCATTTCCATGTAAATTTGGAATCAACTGATCAGTTTATAAAAACACAAAAATATCTATAAGACTTACCCTTTCACTCTTTTTTATTCTTTTACCAAAATAGGTCTAAGTCCTTAAGGGTGGCCCTAGAGGGTACTATGCTAAGTCAGATAAAGACAAATGCTGTATGTTTCACTTGTATGTGGACTCTAAGAAACAAAACAAATGAACAAACAGCACACAGAAACAGAGTTATAGGTGCAGAGAACAAATAGGTGGTTGCCAGAAGAGGGGTAAGTGGGAGAAGGAAAGAAGTAAGTGAAGAAGATTGGCAGGTACAAACCTCCAATTGCAAAAGAAATGAGTCATGGATATGCAATGTATAGGGTGGGGAATATCATCAATAACTGTGTAATATATTTGTATGGTAACTAGATTTATGGTGACATTTTGAAGCACAAAGAAATATTGAATCACTATGTTGTGTAGCAGGAACTAACATGGTGTTGTAGGTCAATTAAGCTTCAGAAACAAGCAAGCAAACAAATGCATAGGAAAAGAGATCAGATTTGTGGTTACCAGAGGCAGAGGGCAGGGAGAGGAGGAGTTGGATAAAAGTGGTCAGGAGGTACAAACTTCCGTTTATAAGATAAATAAGTTCTACGAATGTAATGTACAACATTGATAAATATAATTAACCCTGCTCTATGTTACATAAGAATTTCCCTCATGGCTCAGATGGTAATGAGTTGGCCCGCAATGCAGGTGACCCGGCTTCAATCCCTGGGTTGGGAAGATTCCCTGGAGAAAAGAATGGTTACTCATTCCAGTATTCTTGCCTGGGAAATCCTATGGTGGGCTACAGTCCTTGGGGCTGCAAAAGTTGTTCACGACTTAGTGACTAAACAACAACAATAATGTTATATATGAAAGTTGTTAAGAGAATAAATCCAAGGAGTTATCACAAGGAAAATTTTTTTCTAGTTTTAAATTTTATATCTATATGAGATTATGATATTCACTAGGCTTATTATGACGTCCATGGGTTTTCCAGGCAAGAATTAGTTCATTCTGTCTAATGATTTTTGAGAGGAGGAGGAGGGATTTGCAATTTTTAGGACCATCAGAATAAATGGAGATTCTGGCCACAATGATGTGAGAGCTGGTCAATCACTAAAATTCTCAGGAGAGATTTTCTTTTTTTTAACTTCTCTGCAAACTGAGGCCAAAACCTGTTTTCTTTGTTCCCTACCTTTGTGAGAACAATTTCTTCCCCTGGGAAGTGTGAAAGGGTTAGTCGCTCAGTTGTATCTGACTCTTTGCGACCCCATGGACTGTAGCCTGTCAGGTTCCTCTCCCCAAGGAATTCTCCAGGCAAGAATACTGGAGTGGGTGACCATTCCCTTCTCCAGGGGATCTTGCCGACCTGGGGATTGAAGCTGGGTCTCCTGCATTGCAGGCAGATTCTTTATCGCCTGAGCCACCGGGGAAGCCTTCCTCAGACTAGCCTTTTCTGTGTCCCAGCTTTACAGCACGGTCTTTCTGCTATAGCCCTGCCCTGGGTAGGCCCGAGGGTTTAGTCTCGGCTCCCTCCATATAGTGGCACTCCTGGCCTTGGGCCTTGGACAACTGCAGCCATCATCATTCACACTTGCCACTTATCTCATCACCTTTCCTAACCCCATGCTCTTCTCCCTCGCCTTAAACTCGCAGGAATATATCTACCTAAAGAGACAAAAGACCTATATATAGAAAACTATGAAACACTGGTGAAAGAAATCAAAGAGGACATAAGTAGATGGAGAAATATATCGTGTTCATGGATTGGAAGAATCAATATAGTGAAAATGAGTATACTACCCAGAGCAATCTATAGATTCAATGCAATTCCTATCAAGCTACCAGAGGTCTTTTTCAGAGAACTAGAACAAACAATTTCACAATTTGTATGGAAATACAAAAAACCTCAAATAGCCAAAGCAATCTTGAGAAAAAAGAATGGAACTGGAGGAGTCAACCTGCCTGACTTCAGTCTCTATTACAAAGCCACAGTCATCAAGAGAGTATGGTACTGGCACAAAGACAGAAATATAGATCAATGAAAGAAAATAGAAAGCCCAGAGATAAATCCATGCACCTATGGATACCTTATCTTTGACAAAGGAGGCAAGAATATACAATGGAGAAAAGACAATCTCTTCAACAAGTGGTGCTGGGAAAACTGGTCAACCACTTGTAAAAGAATGAAACTAGAACACTTTCTAACATCATACTCAAAAATGAACTCAAAATGGATTAAAGATCTAAACATAAGACCAGAAGCTATAAAACTCCTACAGGAAAACATAGGCAAAACACTCTTCGACATAAACCACAGCAGGATCCTCTATGACCCACCTCCCAGAATATTGGAAATAAAAGCAAAAATAAACAAATGGGACCTAATTAAACTTATAAGCTTCTGCAAAACAAAGAAAACTACAAGCAAGATGAAAAGACAGCCTTCAGAATGGGAGAAAATAATAGCAAACGAAGCAACGGACAAAGAATTAAATTAATCTCAAAATATACAAGCAACTCCTGCAGCTCAACTCCAGAAAAATAAACGACCCAATCAAAAAGTGGGCCAAAGAACTAAGCAGACATTTCTCCAAAGAAGACATACAGATGGCTAACAAACACATGAAAAGATGCTCACCATCACTCATTATCAGAGAAATGCAAATCAAAACCACAATAAGGTACCATTTCACACCAGTCAGAATGGCTGCTATCCAAAAGTCTATAAGCAATACATGCTGGAAAGGATGTGGAGAAAAGGGAACTCTGTTACACTGTTAGTGGGAATGCAAACTAGTACAGCCACTATGGAGAACAGTGTGGAGATTCCTTAAAAAAAACTGGAAATAGAACTACCATATGACCCAGCAATCCCAATGCTGGGCATACACATCAAGGAAACAGAATTGAAAGAGACACATGTACCCCAATGTTCATCACAGCACTATTTACAATAGCCAGGACATGGAAGTAACCTAGATGTCCACTGGCAGACGAATGGATAAGGAAGCTGTGGTACATATGCACAATGGAATATTGCTCAGCCATTAAAAAGAATACATTTGAATCAGTTCTACTGAGGTGGACAAAACTGGAGCCTATTATACAGAGTGAAGTAAGCCAGAAAGAAAAACATCAATGCAGTATACTAATGCATATATATGGAATTTAGAAAGATGGTAACAATAACTCTATATGCAAGACAGCAAGAGAGACACAGATGTAGAGAACAGTCTTTTGGACTCTATGGGAGAGGGCAAAGGAAGGATGATATGGGAGAATGGCACTGAAACATGTAAATTATCGTTTGTGAAATGAATCACCAGTCCAGGATCGATGCATGATACAGGGTCTCGGGGCTGGTGCAGTGGGATGACCCTGAGGGATGGGATGAGGAGGGAGATGGGTGGGGGCTTCTGGATGGGGAACACATGTACACCCATGGCGGGTTCTTGTCAATGTATGGCAAAACTAATACAATATTGTAAAGTAAAAAATAAAAAAAATTAATTAAAAAAATAATATATAAACTCCCACTTTGGGATTTTTTCTAGTGGCCCAGTGATTAGGAATCTGCCTTGCAATGCAGGGAATATGGGTTTGATGCCTGGTCTGAGAACAAAGGTCCCACATGCAGCTGGGCAACCAAGCCTATGAGCCACAACTACTGACTCTGGGCTCTAGAGCCAGTGAGTCGCAACTACTAAACCCACACGTTGCAGCTACTGAAGCCAACACGCCCTAGAGCTGATGCTCAGCAACAAGAGAAGCCACCACAAAGCCTGCACACCGCAATGAGGAGTAGCCCCATTTAAAATGAGGGTGAGCCCCACTCACCCCAACTAAAGAAAGCCTGTATGCAGCAACAAAGCACCCACATGCTGCAAGGAAGACTCAGCACAGCAAAAAGAATAAAACCCACCAACCCCCTTACCCCCACCATTTCACCTCTGGTTTCATCAGATTCCCCTTTCCTTCCTATATTGAATCTTATCATGTAAGAGTGAGGCAGTGTGTGTACTAGTATGTTAAGTATTTTGGGGGAATATCCAGCAGAAGAATTTCAAGATCTCTAGTCTTCCATATTGTCAAAACAGTCACAGATATCTCTGGAATCTGTCCTTTTCTCTCTGTCTCCATGACTTTAGTTCAGTCTGTACCATCTACTTGCCCACCTTTCTGCTAAGTTTCTCTTTTTCAGTCTCCTTCCCACTCTGATCCAGCTTCTCCATTGCCATTTGAGTTGTCTTTCTAACACCCATATCTGTGCACAGTAACATCATCACTCCTGGGTATGGCATGCAAGGCCCCCCATTATGTGGGTGTTTTCCTATTTCTCCAGTCAAATATCCTATTGATTACCAATATTCACCCTATACCCCGAAAATAGCAAGCAATCTGCAGTTTCCCAGTGGGCTATGCTTTTTCACAAATCTATCTGAGTTATATACTTTTGGCTGTGCTGCGTCTTTGTTGCTGCCAGCGGGCTTTCTGTAGTTACAGTGAGCATGGGCTACTCTACAGCTGCAGTGCCTGGACTTCTCATTTCAGTGGCTTCTCTTGTTTTGGAGCTCAGGCTCTAGGGCATGCAGACTTCAATAGTTGTGGTTCCCAGGTTCTAGGGCAGGGGCTCAATAGTTATGGCTTAGTTGCCTCGAGGGATGAGGGCTCTTCGAGGATCAGAGATTGAACCTGTACCTCCAGCACTGGCAGGTGGATTTTTACCAATGAGTCACCAGATTGAAAAGCAGAGAGCTTACTCTGCCGACAAATGTCCACATAGTCAAGGGTATGGTCTTCCCAGTGGTTACGTAAGATTGTGAAAGCTGGGCTGTAAAGAAGGCAGAATGCCAAGAACTGATGCCTTCAAACTGTGGTGCTGGAGAAGATCCTGAAAGTCCCTTGGACAGCAAGGAGATCAAACCAGTCAATCTTGAGATCAACCTTGAATATTCACCAGAAAGACTGATGCTGAAGCTGAAGTAATTGGTCATCTGATGTGAACAGATGACTCATTGGAAAAGTCCCTGATGCTGGGAAAGATTGAGGGCAGAAGGAAAAGAGGGTGTCAGAGGATGAGATGGCTGGATGGCATCACTGATGCAATGAACATGAACTTGGGAAAACTCTGGGAGGTGGTGAGGGACAGGGAGGCCTCACATGCTGCAGTCCATGGGGTCCCAAAGAGTTGGACATGACTGGGCAACTGAACAACAACAACAGGGAAACCTCTAACAAATCTCTTTTCCATGTCAATTCCTTTGTTCTGACACTCTTCTTTGGCTTCTTCCAACCCCTCCTCAACCCCCTCTTCCCCTGTAAACCTTGAAAACTCCTTCTTAACTTTAACACCCAGCTCAATCTTCTTGGTAAACCCTTCTTGGTCTTTTCCCTCCCCTGGGCACAATTCATCCAGCCTCAGTTGGTGGCTATGTTGCAGGTCGTGTGGTGGCCCAGGGGTTACAAAACAAATAAGCACATTTCACACTCAAAGAACTCATATTCCAGTACAGGGACTCACTGAGGAATGTGATTAATCATGCCCTTGCATGATTATAAAAATACTTAATAATACTTAATACTATACTGGATGTGGATTTCTTTTTATACACGGGTATCTGATGTTTTTATTTCCATTCCAAATTACCACATTTTATTCTGGTTTTATATAAAAGGGGGGAAAGAAATGCTTGTAAATCTGTCTCACCTACTAGTCTATGGGCTCTTTTAGAAAATGAATCCTAAATGATTGTCTGTGTGCAAAGAGTAGGCACTTAATAAGTGAATGGACAAATGAATAAATTCCTCCCTGTTTTGACATTCTGTAGTTCAAGGGTTATGTCTGTAGACTCTCACTCAGAACTAACTGCTTTCTCATCTTTTTTTCTGATATTTTTTCATCCTTGCCTTTTAGCACTTAACATTTGATCATATGTATTTTTATATTGGGGTTTCCCTGGTAGCTCAGCAGTAAAGAATCTACCTGCCAATTCAGGAAACACAGGTTTGATCCCTGGGTTGGGAAGTTCCCTTCTACAAGGAAATGGCAACCCACTCCAGTATTCTTGCCTGGAATATCCCATGGACAGAGAAGACCGGAAGGTTAAGATCCACAGGGTCACAAAATAGTTGGACATGATATAGCGACTAAATTTTTATATTCTGCTCTCTATTGAGACAATTTTTAAAAATTCGTTTCCTCCATGTCTAGTGCCTTCATTAAAGTGTTCAATGAGAGTAGAACTGAAGTTTTATGTTCTAGACCATAAAGACAGGCCCTTTGAGCTAGTCTTAGAAATAATTACTTAAATCACTCAGAGTTAAAATAACTTAAAATTTAAAACTTAAGTAGTTAAAAGACAGAGTTTTCCAGTTAAAAGGGGGCCTGTGAACGAATAGTTGGCTGGTTAACTAGCTAACTAACTAAAAGTTAAAGAGAACTTTTTAAGTTTGAGCTTTTTAACTAACTGAAGTTTCATCCATCTGAAGAAACAAGTCAGATCCTGAACCAAATGGAGACATTAAGACTACTGGGGAATGCCTTCAAGTTTCTCAGCAGTAGATGGCACTCACACCACAGTGCTGAACGGTCTTTAACCTGCCGGTTTCCCAAGATACTGACTTGACGGAAAAAGTAGTTCCTTGCATTCATTAGGTAAGCTGAGGGCTCAGTATATCATTGTTATAAAGATAAACAATAAATATTGTATTAAAAATAGGTATCACTAATATTTTACCCAGCTTCTGTTGGTTGGTCCTCTAGACACTCCAGGAAGTTTCTTTTCTTTTTTTTTTTGAGATGTTTATTTTTTTATTTTTTTTTTCTGGAAAAAATTTTTTTTAATTGTTTTTGCCATACATTGTCATGATATCACCATGGGTTTACATATGCTTCAATGCCCTTCTCCCATATCATCCCACCCTTACCCTCATCCACAAAGTCCACGAGTCTATTCTATACATCTGTGTTCCTTTTGCTGTCTTGCATGTTGGGTTCTCGTTACTGTCTTTCTAAATTCCATATATATGCGTTAATATACTGTATTGTTGTTTTTGCTTCTGGCTAACTTCACTCTGGATAATGGGCTCCAGTTTCGTCCATCTGAGTAGAATTGCTTCAAATGAATTTTTTTTTAATGCTGAGTAATATTCCATTGTGTATATATACCACAGCTTTCTTATCCATTCGTCAGTTGATGGGCATCTAGGTTGCTTCCATGTCCTCCAGGAAGTTTCTTTGCCTGAGTGGTTTAACAACAACAATCTGCTTGCAAGAGACAAAAGTATTCGAAGTGGCAGTTGAGCATGATGTGAAGTTATTTAATGAGTGCTTGAAAGTTTGGAATTAGGCAGATCTACAGTTATATACAATAGGGGTATTAATACTACTTCACAGTATTTTCAAAAATAATGTTTGTTGAGTGTGTAATATGTACCAGGTACTAGGCTTCACTCTTTGTATGGATTATGTAATTTGATCATCACAACAATCCTGTGAGGTAGGGGCTTTGACAGTTTAAAAACTAATTCTTTCTGACCCTGGTCCAAGACAGTGGAGTAGGTAGATCCTGAGGTCCCCACTTCTCACAGACACACCAGAGCAGCTAGTGATCAGAAAGACTAGAATCTATAGAAAATATCTTCTATAAAAATCTTCTACTAAAAATATGAAGAAGGAACAGGAACGAGATGGGTGGGGATGGGGCAGAGTTGCAGTACAGTCAAGACCCATACCCCCAGGTGGGCAAATGACAAATGGGAGAGCAATGACAACCGCAGAAGTTCTCCCCAAGGAGTGAGGGGTCTGAGTATCACGTCGGGCTCCCCAGCCTGGGGTCCTGCAACGGGAAGATGAGCCCCCAGAATGTTTGGCTTTGAAGGCCAGCAGGGCTTACTTTCAGAAGACTTAGAGGACTAGGGGAGATAGAGACTATACTCCTAAAGAGTGCACACAAAATCTCAGACTTCTGGGGCTCAAGGCAGTAGTAATTCTTCAGGGAAAGAAGCCTGGGTCAGACCTACCTGCTAATCTTAGTGAGTTTCCCGGAGAGCCTGGAGCTCACCTTGGGGACACAGCCTAGTGCAAAATGAGAAGACTGCCTACTGAATGGGGGCTTCCCTGGAGCCTCAGCCAGTAAAGAAAACCTGCAATGCAAGAGACCTGGGTTCGATCTCTGGGTTGGGAAGATCCCCTCGAGAAAGGAATGGCTACCCACTTCAGTATTCTGGCCTGGGGAATTCCACGGACAGAAGCGCCTGGCTGGGGCTACAGTCCGTAGGGTTGCAGATCAGACACGATTGAGCAACTTTCACCGAATGGGAGAAAATATTTGCAAACAATGTGACTGACAGGGCTTAGTTTCCAAAATATACCACAGCTCATATACCGCAGTACCAGAAAACAATCAACTCAATCAAAAAATTGGCAGAAAATTTAGTGGACTTTTTTTTAAAGAAGACATGGGCTTCCTAGGTGTTGCTTGTGGTAAAGGATCCACCCACCAATGCAGGAGATGAGGTTCGATCCCTGGGTAGGGAAGATCCTCTGGAGAAGGGAATGGCAACCCATGCCAGTATGCTTGCCTGGAGAACTCCCTGGACAGAAGAGCCTGGCAGGCTCTAGTCCATGAAACTGCCAGAGTCGGACGTGACTGAGTCACACACACACACACACACACACAGAAGACACACAGGTGGCCCACAGGAACATGGAAAGATGCTCAACATCGCTCATGATTAAAGAACTGCAGATCAAAACCGTAGTGAGGATCATCTCACACTGGTCAGAATGGCCAGCATCCAAAACAATAAATGCTGGAGAGGGTATGGAGAAAAGGGAATGCTTCTACACTGTTTGTGGAAAGGTAAACTGCTTGCAGCCACTATGGAATACAGTACTTTAGTTTCTTTAAAAAACTAAAAATAGGATTACTATATGATCCAGCAATACCATTCCTGGAATTATATTTGGAAAAGATAAAAATCCTAATTTGAAGAGATATATGCACCCCAACGTTCATAGCAGCACTATTTATTGTAGCTTAGACATGGACACAAACTAAATGTCCACTGACAGATGGACAGACAGAATGGGAAAGACGTGAAAACTTACTTAGCTCTAAAAAGATAGAATGTGGTATATATATAGATGGTGTGTATATGTATATAATGAAGTATTACTCAGCCATGAAAAATATTACTCAGTCATTTGCAACAACACAGATGGACTTATGGATTATCAGAGTGAAGTAAAGATAAAGACAAATATCATTTGTATTGCTTATATGTGAAATCTAAAAAAAGATACAAACGAACTTAATTACAAAACAGAAATAGACTTACAGACATAGAAAACAAATTTATGGGGACCTGATGTGAAAAACTGACTCATTTGAAAAGACCCTGATGCTGAGATAGATCGAAGGCAGGAGGAGAAGGGGACAACAGAGGATGAGATGGTTGGATGGCACCGACTCAATGGACATAAGTTTGAGTAAATTCTGGGAGCTGGCAATGGACAGGGAAGCCTGGCATGCTGCAGTCCATGGGGTCGCAAAGAGTCGGACATGACTGAGCGACTGAACTGAACTGAAAGGGGAAAGGCAGAAAGAGATAAATTAAGAGTTAGAGATTAACATATAAACACTACTGTATATAAAATAGGTAAACATCAAGGACTTACTGTATAGCACAGGGAACTATATTCTAAATCTTGTAATAATCTATACTGTAAAATAATACAAAAAAGAATATATATTCAGTTACATATATGTATATACCTGAATCACTTTACTGTGTGCTTGAAACTGAGACAACACTATAACTATACTTCAATTTTTAAGAAAGTGGAATACTACTTAGCCACAGAGAATAATTAAATTTTGCCGTTTGTGACAGCATGAATGGACTTGAAGGATGAAATATGCTTAGTGAAAAAAGTCAGACATAAGAGACAAATGCTGTGTGTGATCACTTACTTATGGGCTCTAAAAAATGAAACAAATGAATACAGCAAAACAGAAACGGACTCACAGATGCAGAGAACAAATTAGTGGTTATCAGCTGAAAAAGGGGATGGAACAGGAGCAAGATAGGAGTAGGAGATTGGGAGGTACAAATTACTATATATATATATGCATAAAATAAATACTCAAGGTGAAGAGTGTTGTTAGAATATGTGTGCCATGGCGGATTCATGTCAATGTATGGCAAAACCAACATGATAATGTAAAGAAAAAATAAATTAATTAATTAAAAAAAAAAGAATATGTGTGTACAATGAAGTGAACTAAAGCCAGTTAAGTTAGTTTTCTGCAGTGTTTCCACTGTTCCGGTAACAACAAAATACACATTCATGAATGAGCTATGAATAGGGTGATTTTAGTGATTTCAGATATGAGTTAAACGCTCTTAAATTTGCATTTAAAACTGCCATTGTGCAATATAAAGATGAATGGTAGAATTCATGCTAATAATTTGAATTTTAGATTTTTCTTTACTTTGAACAACATGAAATAGCAAATTAAAAGTACTATTGCAAGTTGAGAGAGAGAGAGATCTTGGAAAAAAGGAAAAAGGCATTCTATTTTTAGGACTTTTAACAGCATATTATTCCTGCTTTTTGAACAAGGGGTCTTGCATTTTTATTTTGCACTGGGCCTTGCAAATTATGCAGCTGGCATTGTTCACAGCTTTGACTCAGGAGCACTAAAATGTAACTTTTCTATAAGTCAGTTTGAGTACTGACTCAGCCTCTATTCTGCCTAGTGTAAACACTTGATTGCTCCCATACAGGAAAATTCAGTCCAGTTCAGTAATTTCTTTGTCATGTTATGTTCGAATCACGGTTAATTCTGAGTCCTACTCATCCCAAAGCGGCCTCCTTTTTTCTGGGTTGGAATCTAATTATCGAGGAGAGCTTTCTGGTTCATTGTCATCCCTGGCCAGCACCTGCTGCTAATGTTGGTCTGGTCTCATCTTTTTTTATTTGCATCTATATTTGCACTGCATTTGATGAAATAATGACAAATAACTGAGGCTCTTTTCTCAGTTCTTGACTTATTTCATTCATTTAATCTGCGTAAAATCCTATGAGGTAGGAAATATTATTACATTCATTTCGCAGGTGAGAAAACCAAGGCACAGAGGAGTTAGGCAAATTCTCTAGGGTCATATATCTTGGAAGTTGCAGATAGACTGGCTCTAGTACCTGCTGTCTTAATTATACACTAGACTACGTCTCTCAGCCTGGTGTTCCCCCAAAGGTCCTACTTGGTCATGATAAATGTTTTTGGTTTTCCATTTGTTTTTTCTTAAAATAGTATTAAATTTGGCTAGATTATTTTAATTTAATTTTTTTAATTCATAAGAGAGATTGGCTCAAGATTTTACCTTTTTCCTTATTTGGATATCAAAGTTATGTGTGTGTGTGTGTGTGTTAGTCACTCAGTCATGTCCGACTCTTTGCAACCCCATGGACTGTGGCCCACCAGGTTCCTCTGTCCATGAAATTCTCCAGGCAAGAATATTGGAGTGAGCTGCCATTTCCTTCTCCAGGAGATCTTTCCAACCCAGGGATGGAACCCAGGTATCCTGCATTGCAGGCAGATTTTTTTTTTACCATCTGAATCACTAGGGAAGCCCAATCAAAGTTATTCTTGTCTCAAAATAAATTGGGTGGCTTTCCCTATTTTTCTGTTCTCTGAAAATGTGTGAAATCTTATTTGTTCTGTGAAGTTTGGGAAGAGCTTATACATGAAACCATCTGAGCTGGTGACTTTTTGTGTGGGGATAGGACTTCCCAGATGGCACTCGTGGTAAAGAACACACCTGCAAATTCTGGAGATGTAAGAGAGGCAGGTTCGATCCCTGGGTCTGGAATATCCCTGGAGAAGGAAATGGTAACCTACTCCGGTATTCTTGCCTGGAAAACTTTATGAACAGAGGAGCCTGGTGGGCTACACAGTCGATGGGGTTGCAAAGACTCAGGCTCAACTGAGGACACACACACACTTTTATCTAACTATTTCTTTGAAAAAGAAAATATATATATATTAAATAAAATAAAAACAGCAAAGTCAAAAAAAAAAAAAGAAGACTTTCTCAACTAGACTTGAGCCTCATGCAGGAGCACTGACTGACATCTGCCCCCTACTGTCCAAGGTGCAGAGTGCAGGTGGCAGAGGTAATGGCTGTTAAGTGTCAGCTGGGGCTATTCATAATGTGCTTAGACATTTTTCCTGGTTGTACGGGCACCGAACAGAAGCAGAAGATATTAAGAAGAGGTGGCAAGAATACACAGAAAAACTGTACAAGAAAGATCTTCACGATCCAGATAATCACGATGGTGTAATCACACACTTAGAGCCAGACATCCTGGAATGTGAAGTCAAGTGGGCCTTAGGAAGAATCATTATGCACAAAGCTAGTGGAGGTGATGGAATTCCAGTTGAGCTATTTCAAATCATGAAAGATGATGCTGTGAAAGTGCTGCACTCAATATGTCAGCAAATTTGGAAAACTCAGCAGTGGCCACAGGACTGGGAAAGGTCAGTTTTCATTCCAATCCCAAAGAAAGGCAATGCCAAAGAATGCTCAAACTATGGCACAATTGCACTCATCTCACATGCTAGCAAAGTAATGCTCAAAATTCTCCAAGCCAGCCTTCAGCAATACGTGAACCATGAACTTCCAGATGTTCAAGCTGATTTTAGAAAAGGCAGATGAACCAGAGATCAAATTGCCAACATCTGTTGGATTATCGAAAAAACAAGAGAGTTCTAGAAAAACATCTATTTCTGCTTTATTGACTATGCCAAAGCCTTTGACTGTGTAGATCACAATAAACTGTGGAAAATTCTGAAAGAGATGGGAATACCAGACCACCTGACCTGCGTCTTGAGAAATCTGTATTCAGGTTAGGAAGCAACAGTTAGAACTGGACATGGAACAACAGACTGGTTCCAAATAGGAAAAGGAGTATGTCAAGGCTGTATATTATCACTCTGATTATTTAACTTATATGCAGAGTACATTATGAGAAACGCTGGGCTGGAGGAAGCAAAAGCTGGAATCAAGGTTGCCAGGAGAAATATCAATAACCTCAGATATGCAGATGACACCACCCTTATGGCAGAAAGTGAAGAAGAACTAAAGAGCCTCTTGATGAAAGTGAAAGAGGAGAGTGAAAAAGTTGGCTTAAAGCTCAACATTCAGAAAACTAAGATCATGGCATCTAGTCCAATCAATTCATGGCGGACAGATGAGGAAACAGTGGCTGACTTTATTTTTCTGGGCTCCAAAATCACTGCAGATGGTGACTGCAGCCATGAAATTAAAAGATGCTGACTCTTTGGAAGGAAAGTTATGACCAACCTAGACAGCACTTTAAAAAGCAGACACATTACTTTTCTAACAAAGGTCCGTCTCGTCAAGGCTATGGTTTTTCCAGTGGTCAAGTATGGATGTGAGAGTTGGACAGTGAAGAAAGCTGAGCACCGAAGAATTGATGCTTTTGAACTGTGGTGTTGGAGAAGACTCTTGAGAGTCCCTTGGACTGCAAGGAGATCCAAGCAGTCCATCCTAAAGGAAATCAGTCCTGGTGTTCATTGGAAGGACTGATGTTGAAGCTGAAACTCCAATACTCTGGCCGCCAGTGCAAAGAGCTGACTCATTTGAAAAGACCCCGATGCTGGGAAAGATTGAGGGCAGGAGGAGAAGGGGACAACAGAGCATGAGATGGTTGGATGGCATCACCAACTCAATAGACATGAGTTTGGGTAAACTCTGGGAGTTAGGGATGGACAGGGAGGCTTGGCGTGCTGCAGTCCATGGGATCACAATGAGTCAGACACGACTGAGTGACTGAACTGAATGGGACCCAGACCACCTCAGAACTGGCAATATGGTCTACAAGCCTGGCTCTCTGATCTTCCTGGAGAATCAAGGAAGTACCTAACAGTTCAGTTGTTCTTTTCTTCTTCAATTAGCTTGCGTAGATTCTCTTGTCTGCCACTAGGAATAACCTTTGCCCATAATATTAATAATTTACACATAATATTAATACATGATCACTTTTTGTATATTCATACTCTGTTTATTTAGTACTAATTTTTTTAGTCCACTTGAGTGATCACGTCTGATAGGAGTATATTAAAATGGAACATGCAAAATACTGAAAGAGAAAATCAAAGTTGGAGGATGGACACTACCACACTTTGAGATTTACTATAAGGCTGCAATAATCAGGTCAGTTGCGGTATTGGCAAAAGAAAAAACAAACAGATCAGTGGAACAGAATAAAGCCCCACAAATAGAGCTGGAGATATAGAACCCCATAAATATGTCAACTGCTCTTTGACAAAGAAGTAAAGGGGAAATAATGGAGCAAAGACAGTCTTTTCAGCAAATGAGCATCCACATAAAACAAAAGAATTTAGACTCAGACCTCATACTCTTCATAAGAGTTAACTCATGTTGGATCACAGACCTAAATGTAAAGCGCAAAACTGTGAAACTCTTAAAAGATAGCATAGGAGAAAACATAGATGATCTGGGGTTTGATGATGATATTTTTGATGCAACATTAGAGGTGAAATCCATGAAAGAAAGATAGCCTGGACTTCATTAAAATTAAAATTTTCTCCTTTGTGAAAAACACTGCCAAAAGAATGAAAAGACAAGCCACAGGCTGGGAGAAATTCTTTGTAAAATATACTTTGATAAAGGATTATTAACCAAAATATACAAAGATTTTTAAAAATTCAGCAACAAGAACACAAACATCTTGGCTTGAAAATGGGCCAAAGACGTTAACAAAGAAATAAAATTTATATTTTACTGAAGAAAATATAAGGATTGCAAGTAAGTGTATGAAAAGATGGTCTGTATCATATGTCATCAGGGAAGCGCAGATTAAAACAGAAAAGGGATATCATTTCATATCTATTACAATGGCCCAAATCCAGAACACTGACCACACCAAAATGCTGATGAGGATGTGGAGTAACAGGAACTCTCATTCATTGCTGGTAGGAGAGAAAAAATGGTACAGCCAATTTGGAAGACAGTTTGGTAGTTTTTTAATAAGCATACTCTTGCCATAAAATCCAGCAGTCATATTCCCTACCAAAGTATTCACCCAAATGAGTTAAAACCTTTTGTTATCATTTAGTCGCTAAGTTGTGTCTGACTCTTTGTGACCCCGTATATAGACTGCAGCACGCCAGGCTCCTCTGTCCTCCACTGTCTCCTTGAGTGTATTGAAATTCATGTCCACTGAGTCAGTGATGCTATCTAGCCATCTCATCCTCTACTGCCCTCTTCTCCTTTTGCCTTCACTCTTTCCCACCGTCAGGGTTTTTTCCAAGGAGTCAGCTCTTTGCATCAGGTGGAAAAAGTATTGGAGCTTCAGCTTCAGCAACAGACTTCCCTATGAATATTCAGGGTTGATTTCCTTTCGGATTGACTGGTTTGATCTCCTTGCAGTCCAAGGGCTCTCAAGAGTCTTCTCCAGCACCACAGTTCAGAAGCATCAGTTCTTTGGCATTCAGCTTTCTTTGTGGTCCAACTCTCACATCCATGCATGACTACTGGAAAAACCATAGCTTTGACTATGTGGATCTTTGTTGGCAAAGTGATGTCTCTGCTTTTTAATATGCTGTCTAGACTTGCCATAACTTTCCTTCCAAGGAGCAAGTGTCTTTTATTAATAATTTTATGGCTGCAGTCACCGTCCATAGTGATTTTGGAGCCTCAAAAGAGAAAATATGTCACTACTTGTACTTTTCCCCTTTCTTCTTGCCATAAGGTGATGGGACTGGATGCCATGATCTTAGTTTTTTTAAAAAAATTTATTTATTTTTAATTGGAGGACAGTTGCTTTACAATAGTCTGTAAGTTTCTGCCAGATGGCAACATGAGTCAGCCAAAGGTACACACGTATCCTCTCCCTCTTGAGCCTGCTTCCTGCCTCTCACCCAACCCCGCCCCTCTAGGTCATCACAGAGTACCAGATTTAAGCTTCCTGCATCATGCAGCACATCTCCACTGGCTATCTAATTTTACAGATGATAATGTATGTGTTTTAGTGAAACTCTCTCAGTTTGTTCCCCCTCCTCCTCTCTATCCCATGTCCACAAGTCTGTTCTCTATATCTGTTTCTCCTTTGCTTCCCTGGAGATGGGTTCTTCAATACCATCTTTCTAGATTCCATATGTACAGGTTAATATATGATATTTGTCTTTTTCTTACTGACTTACTTCACTCTGTATAATAGGCTCTACATTCATACACCTCATTAGAACTGACTCAAATGTGTTCCTTTTTATGGCTGAGTAATATTCCGCTGTGTATATATACCATAACATCTTTATCCATTCATCTGTTGATAGACATTGATAGGCTCCTTCCGTATCCTAGCTATTGTAAATAGTGCTGTAGTAAACACTGGGATACATGTATCTTTTTCAACTTTGGTTTCCTCAGGGCATCTGCCCAATAGTAGTATTGTTGGGTCATATGGTAGCTTTATTCCAGGTTTTTTAAGGAATCTCCATACAGTTCTCCATAGTGACTGTATCAATTTGCATTCCCACCAACAGTGCAAGAGGGTTCCCTTTTCTCCACAACCTCCTCAGAATTTATTGTTTGTGGAATTTTTGATGATGGCCATTCTGACTGGTGTGAGGTGATCCCTCATTGTAGTTTTGGTTTGCACTTCTCTAATAATGAGTGATGTTAAGTATTTTTTCATGTTTTTATTAGCCATCTGTATGTCTTTTTTGGAGAAATGTCTGTTTTGATCTTCTGCCCACTTTTTAGTTGGGTTGCTTGCTTTTCTGGTATTGAATTGAATGAGGTACTTCTATATTTTGGAGATTAATCCTTCATTACTTATTTTATTTGCTATTATTTTCTCCCATTCTGAGGGTTGTCTTTTCACTTGCTTATAGTTTCTTTTGCTGTGCAAAAGATTTTAAGTTAATAGGCTCCATTTATTTATTTTTATTTCCGTTACTCTGGGAGGTGGGTCATAGAGATCTTGCTGTGATTTATGTCTAAGAGTGTTCTGCCTATGTTTTCATCTAAGATTTTTATAGTTTCTTGTCTTATATTTAGGTCTTTAATCCATTTTGAGTTTTTTTTTGTGTGTGTATGCTGTTAGGAAGTGTTATAATTTCATTATTTTATACAAAGCTGTCCAGTTTTCCCAGCACCACTTACTGAGAATACTATCTATTCTCCCTTGTATGTTCTTGCTTCCTTTGTCAAAGATGAGGTGCCCATAGTTTAGTTTTTTTAATGCTGAGTTTCAAGCCAGCTTTTTCACTCTCTTCTTTCACCCTCATCAAGAGACTCTTTAATTCCTCTTCACTTTCTGCCATTAGAGAGCTATCATCTGCATATCTGATGTTGTTGATATTTCTCCCAGCAATCTTGATTCTAGCTTGTGATTCATCCAGCCTGGCACTTTGCATGATGTACTCTGCATAGAAGTTAAATAAGCAGGGTGACAATATGCAGCCTTGACGTACTCCTATCCCAGTTTTGAACCAGTCAGTTGTTTCATGTCTTGTTCTAACTGTTGCTGCTTGACCTACATACAAGTTTCTCAGGAGGTAGGTAAGGTGGTCTGGTACTCCCATCTCTTCAGGAATTGTTAGGTTCATGAATCAAGGTAAATGAGACATGGTCAAGCAGGAGATGGCAAAATTGAACACTGACATTTTAGGAATCAGTGAACTAAAATAGATGGGAAAGGGCAACTTTAATTCAGTTAAAACTTAAGACCACGCAAAAACCTGCATGTGGATATTATAGCAGCTTTATTCAAAATTACCAAAACTTGGGACCAACCAAGATGTTTTTCAGTAGGTGAATGAGTGAATTGTAGTATGACCAGATAATGGAAAGTTTTTAGTCTTTAAAAAGAAATGAGCTAGCAAGTCATGAAAAGACATCAAGGCTATGTATGGATGTGTGGGGGTAGAGGGGTAAAAGGAAAATCTGTGTATTTTCTATTCAAGTTTTCTGTAAATGCTCTAGATAAATGAAGTCTGTTTAAATATATATACATATTTATATTACATACTATGTTAATAAGTGCATTTAAGTTCATGACTGGGGATGGGGGAATGTTCTTTTACTGATAGGTATTGCCTTTCTTTCTCACTACTTATTACTTTTAGTCCCCAGTTTTATTTTACCTAAGAAATAATTTTGTAATTTTGCTACATGGGTTTTTTAAAATTACTCTTTGCATTAATTAGAATTAGGTTCAGCTGCAAAGAACTGAGAACCAAAGTAACAGGAATCTAAGTGAGAGAGTAAACTTTTCTCTTCTACATGGAGATCCTGAGATAAGCAGCCTGGGGCTGACACGGTGGCTGTTTCTCAGGTCCTTGGGGACCTGAGTGTTCTATCCTTGCTACCCAGCCATCCACACAGCATGGCTGTCGTCTTCAAAATCCCAGACCATGGAACTAGAAGACTTCCCAGCATAATTTGATAAGGAGCCCTCATCCTGGTGGTCGGATCATCCCTCTGCAGGATGCCTTTCTGTGGGTTAAAGGTCATGTTGGGGGTGTCCCTAGCGGTTCAGTGGATAAGACTCCATGCTCCCACTGCAGGGGGTGTGGGTTCGGTTCCTGGTCAGGGAACTAAGTCCCACATACCAAGCAGCATGGTCAAAAAATAAAAAGATAGTATCTGGGCTTTTCATCATCTCGACTGTAACTTTTCAACTTTCTGCTCTAATGTCCCAACTCAACAACCCTTCAACTGCACTGAAACCTTCCATCACATTGATTGATCATCCATTGTAGCTGACATTGTGAGTCTGCACCTCACTGCCCCCACTCGCCATGAGCATACACCTGAACCATTATCCCTTCCATTTTCCATCTTCTTTTGATCCAACTCTGTCTCCCTCTGCCCCAACTACTATCCCATTTCTTTTCTCATTTCTGCATCAAAATTCCTGAAAAAGCAGTCAGTTCTCATTGTCTCCAATTCTCTCTCCCCTCATTCTCCCTCCAACTCACTCCATTCAGGATTTGCCCCAGGTCATCACTGAAATCTCTTCCACTTTGCCAAACCCAGCAGTAGATTCACAGTTCTATCTTCCAGGAGATCAGGTTCCTTTGGAGTCAGAAGAGGTGTCACTGTTCCCATGGAACCAGCAAGTACTTGGCCTGCCTGACTTTCACACACCCATCTGTGTCCATCCCACCAGGACTGTTTGGTTTCATTGACATCAAGTATTGCCAGTTAATTATTTTGTAAGTTACACAGCAGGGGCTGTGTTTCCGACGACCCACAGGCCTGTGCGCATGAAGACTGTCATTAGTATACTGACATGTCATTCTCCCTCCAGAAAACATGCACACCGACATGGTGAGTTCAGCAGCAAGCACTTATGGGAAGCCCAGCTCAGCTGAGGCTCCCGCTCCAGCTCAGGTAATAGAATCGAGGCTGAGCTACCTTGCGGGATGGGGCAGGGGGAGAGAGGAATGATGGGAGGAAAGATGAATCACCATCATCCTTCCATCTCACAAACAGAACAGAAATCTAAGAGGCCTTGACACATTCAGATTCTCTGCATACAGAATCTGAAATAATCTGAAAATGAAAACTGGGAGCTTCTCTTTGCAGGAGCTATCATTTTTGTTTGTTTGTTTGATCATGCAACATGTGGGATCCTAGTTTCCTGACGAAGGGTGGGGCCTGAGCCCTCTGCGGCGGAAGCCAAAATCTCAACCACTGGACCACAAGTGAAGTCCTAGCTCTATCCATTAAAAGCCAGTAAAATAGTAGCTCTCCAGCTGGGCCCACTTCAGTCCCACTCTCCATCTCAGGCACTTCCAGCCCAGAAGCTCGATGTGTGCTTGGAGCAGTTTGACCTCTTTCTTTGAATAGTTAATAGATTCAAGCTACCCAATGTTTTACCCCAGGGCTCCCAAATTTGGCTCCAATAGCTGAGGCTATTCTCAGTTTTCACTATAGTATTTTCAAAGGTGAGGAATAGTTAATTATTAGGACACTTAGGGCACCCCTTATAATGGAGGTCCATTCATTAGCACCGAGATGTTGTTCCAGGCTGTGTGAGCACAGTGGTCTCACCACCAAGTTGATCCTGGAAGTAGGTACAGCCCATTCCTGTCTCATGCCTGGGTGAATTTCATGTACGAGGTTTGCCTCCTGATTTTTATAAACCTGGACCATTACTAATAGGTAACCCTGAGTTCCTTGTTTCTACCTTTGCTTCCTGTGGCATGACTATTAAAGGGTCCTGATATAATTCCAGCTTTGTAGGAACTGTTTTTCCAACTATGAACACAACAGAAAACAATCCACTTTTCCATTTGACTCAAAATTTTAATAATTGAATAAAATATATTAAACAATACATTATGAAGAGATGAGTCATCAAAACCAACTTTCTCTAGAACAGCATTTCTCAACCTTTATAAAATTTTTTTTGTGATTTCCCTTCTAAGGAAATTTTTTGGAGAATTTTCCAAATCACTCTTCTCCCCATAAAATTTTTTATATACTGTATATCTGTTTATGTACTGTATGTAGACTCTTGGAAGGCCATGAAACATTGTAACATCTAAGATCTTGTCACCTTCATTTGAGAACACATGCTCCAGAAAAATTGGCTAAGAAATTAGGAAACTGCTGCTGCTGCTGCTGCTAAGTCGTGTCAGTTGTGTCTGACTCTGTGTGACCCCATAGACTGCAGCCCACCAGGCTCCCCCATCCCTGGGATTCTCCAGGCAAGAACACTGGAGGGGGTTGCCATTTCCTCCTCCAATGCATGAAAGTGAAAAGTGAAAGTGAAGTCACTCAGTTGTGTCTGGACTCTTAGCAACTCCATGGACTTCAGCCTACCAGGCTCCTCCGTCCATGGGATTTTCCAGGCAAGAGTACTGGAGTGGGGTGCCATTGCCTTCTCCCATTAGGAAACTAGAGAAAAGATTATTTAACATAACACCATCATTTTTTTTCATCCATAGCTCCCATTTCTTTTATAAAATAATTTATTTTTTTAGAAAAACTTGATTTACAACATTAGTTCCAGGTGTACAACATGATTAAATATTTTCATAAATTATACTCCATTTAAAGTTATTATGAAATAATGGCCACATTTACCTGTGCTGTTCATATATCCTTATTGAAAGCAAAAGTGTTTCGTTGCTTAGTCATGGTCAACTCTTTGTGACTCTTGGGCCTATAGCCTGCAGGCTCCTCTGTCCATGGAATTCTCCAGGTAAGAATACTGGTGTGAGTTGCCATTGCCTTCTCCAGGGGATCTTCCTAACCCAGGGATTGAACCCAGGTCTCCTGCATTGTAGGCAGATTCTTTACTACCTGAGTCACCCATCTACCTATTCCATGTAATCTTATTGCTTATTTGTTTTTTCTTTTTTTCAATTTGGAATAGAATTGCTTTTCAATGTTGTGTTAAGCATAGCTCCCATCTCTTTATCTGGTGTCCAGAATGCAGTTGGTACTGTGGCGCCCTTCTTCAACCAAAGTCTCAACAGCACATGCCCCCCAAGTGATGGGCCGTGGACTGGTGTGGACTTGAGCCCCCTTGTTTAGTAGGGGCCAGAGCTACTGTCAGAGCACTAATAACACCTTTTGTCTCAGGTCTATCTTTACTTATCTCCACCTTGCGATCCTGCTAGCTATCTTTGTTTGTCAGACTTACTTGACACACTAACAGTTTAAAATGTGGGGGTTAATTGGGTGTTGGGATTAAGTTCAATATGACCGAGAATGTTCCATGTATGAACTGAGGCTATAGAGTCTCTTCAGGAAAAAAATCTGAACTGGCACATACTCCAAGGCAGTTTCTTTTAGGTTACCTTTCAGTCAATCTAGTACTCCTAGCCCCAAAGGGGAGCTAACCCAGCAGAAGAGCCCTTGTGGTCAGCCTAGAGAGGATCCAGTCCAGAGGTGAGTGGAATGCTGGAGGGACTAGGGAGAGATGTAACCAAGACAAAATAAAGCAGGTCAACTGCCTCATGTGTTTGAACTTCTTGAGAGGAGATTTACACTTCAGTACCAGAGTCTGAAGATTAAAAGGTGATGGTTACCTAGAAAATGAAACAAACAAAACCAAGGCAATTAACTTGAGAGAAAACCAAATGTTGTATAATAGTTAATTATAATATATAGTTTTAATAAAGTTAACATTGAGTATTGATGTTAGCCTGGGGTATCTTTTGATCCCCAGTATTTCCAGTTCCTAATCTCTTCCTCCAGGGATACTTGAATACTATTTAGCATTTGCTGATGTTTCTCATACAGATATTATGAAAACTGACCATTTATTCCCAATACCACTCAATGAGTCACCATGATCTTTGAATGAATGCCTTCATAGATGAGGGAGAATCTTCTATCAGGGGTTTTCTCTCCAAAAGGGGACTCTTCCTCATATCAAAATTATATGCACTCCAGAACTGGGCATCAACCCATGAAGAAGGAGAGCTGCATAGTGCTGCTCAGTGCTGAGACATGTATGGTGTCCCTGACAGATTAAGCTAGGATATGAATAATCCTGAGACTTCCAGATTTGGAAGGGAGATCAACTGCAGTAAAAATATCATGGGACAGGGGTGAGGTGGAGACTTGGGTCTCATCAGGATGATTTTTGACTGGGGCTTTAGGATCCTGAAAGAATCATCTCAGTATTCTCTTACCACATTTTTAGTTTCCCATGTCGCTGCTATAACAATTTATTAAAAACCTAGTGTGTGTGTGTGTGTGTATGTGTGTGTGTGTGTGTGTGTGTATGCATGCACTTAGTTGCCATGTCTGACCCCATGCGACCCTGTGGACTGGAGCCTGCCAGACTCCTCTGTCCATGGAATTTTCCTAGCAAGAATATCGGAGTGGGTTGCCAATTCCTACTCCAGGGGGGTCTTCCCAACCCAAGGATGAAAGCCTCATCTCCAGTGTCTCTTGCACTGGCAGGTGGATTCCTTACTCTTGTGCCACTGGGGAAGGCCCTAATGGCTTTAAAAAAAAAAAAAACCAAAACCCAAATTATGTTATAGTTCTGGAGGTCAAAAACCTGAGATCAGTTTCCCTAGCTAACGTCGAGGCCTTGTCAGGGCTGCCCTCCTTCTGGAGGATATGGGGGGGGAATCCTGGTTTTTCTAGCTTCCAGAAGCTGCCCACATTCCTTGGCTTATGGTCCCCTTTCATCTTTGAAGCCAATAAATGCATCACTCTGACCACTACTTCTGCTGTTAGATCATCTCTGACTCTGACACGCTTGCTTCCTTCTTATAAGGACCCACGTGACAACACTGGGACCATCTACCTGGATTTTCCAGGAAAATCTACCCCACTTATGATCCTGAATTTAATCACTTCTGTGAGTTCCTTTCGCCTTATGATGTCTGGTGGATTAAGACATGGATGTCTTTGGGGCATCATTATTCTGCCTGCCACACTAAGGGATTCAAGGTAGTGGGTCTGATGAGGGGGATGTTGAAAACGTTGGCGTCAAATGAAGGGGCTCTGATCACAACCCTCTAACTCTAGATCTAGAAGAAAATAGGACAACCTTGACTCACAGCTTCCTTCATACTCTGCCTCCCAAATAACTCTGGCTCAGGTGGTTGGATGCCATTGTGACCTGTGTCTTCACCTGACCCAGGGAGGGATTCTTGGACTTGCAGGTTCACCATCTTTGCAGATCTGCAGTTTTCTGAATAAACTTCTGGAGCTGTGCCTCAGGCTATCAGCATGCTATAGAGACCCTGGAGATGGCCTGGAGAATAGAGTCATTTAATGGGACCACCACCCCCAAGCTTGCATTTACTGTGGGTTATTTAGAGTTAAAACTCTCATTCTCCTACTGGTGGACTGCTTGAAGTCAGGGCAGCCTGTGCTATCCAGGATAGACCCTCCTCATCCCTGGGAAATCCTCAGTGTTCTGGGGACACTTGACCCCACTTTGAGGAGGCTAAAAAGCCCCAGGGGAAGAGGGCCATGAAGCCTTCCTCGCTGGCCTTCCATGCAGAGTCCCACCTCCTCGCCTTGCTAGGCTTTTGTTTTTGTGTCCTCATTTTGTCACTGCAGCCATCCCTCCAGTCCTATCGCCTCACTGGGGAGGCAATAGACCACAGTGGGGCCCGTGTTGCTAGGAGAAACTTTGCATTTGAAATCACTAAGGCCCCAGGGTGCTGGGAGGGCTCAAAGTTACTGCAGCTGGCACTTCTGCCACAGGATGTACTGTAGTTCTGGTAGAGAATTTCTTCCTGATATCTCCTGAGGTAGGGAAGAGACTTAACCTTTGAGTAAAGTTTGAATGTTGCATAATGTACTGGGTGGTTTTATTTCTGAATTTATTTCTGTGTTCTATGGGTTCTGAGAATGATCCAAAAAAAAAAAAAAAACCTCCCTGAGTTTTCAAGAGGTAGGGGAAGAATTCCCCCAGATTTAAAGAGACGGTAGAAAACAAAGTGAAATTGCATTCTGATTACATGCCACAAGCCAGTTCAAATGACCTCCCCTTCCAAGTAGCATCCTCCTTTGGAGGCCACTTGATCACTTGAATGGGGGACAGGGGGTAGATTTGGAACTGAAAGAATTTCCTCCTTGGGAAACAATTGGCCACTGTGGGGGGACAGACCATCTGGGGCCAGCACAGAAGCAGCTTTTTTTCCAAGAGGAATGCCAAGCACATAGATACCCTGACCCTCGCTGTTTCAGTTCTTGTTAGGATCCTCTGTTCCAGACCCTGTAATAGGACCTGCAGGTCAGCCTTGTTCTGTGGCTGCTGAGTGGAGCCTGGGTTTCTGTGACAGCTTTTCATACTGGGGCTCGGCATTGCTTCCCTTTACCCATATCAGCCTGGGTCACTGCAAGGGAGCAGAAAGATTTCTCTGTATGTGACTATTGGGTGACCGGCATAAGGGAGCAGGACCAGGGAAGCCATCTCTCCTTCAGTGAGCACTACTGGCTCAGATGGTAAAGAATCTACTTGCAGTGCAGGAGACTTGGGTTCCATCCCTAGGTCAGGAAGATGCCCTGGAGAAGGAAATGGCAACCCACTCCAGTATTCTTGCCTGAAGACTTTCATGAACAGAGGAGCCCGGTGGGCTACAGTCCACAGGGTCTCAAAGATTCAGAGAAAACTGAGCAACTAACACACTCTCCACTCACACACTGCCAGCACAGTGCCTGGGACTTGACACATTCATGTACCTTTACCAAATGCTCTCAACAGCTCCATGAGGTGGGTGTTATGATCCCCATTTTGTAAGGAGACTAAAGGTCTCTGCTGTCAGAGATCCAGCAGGAAACAGATGGTGTACTTAGGGGAGTTAATCAAAAGAGTTTAAGGAATGGACTATTTACAGAGGTGTGAACAGAGTTAAAAGAATGCAAATGAAGATGAAACCATGAGGGATTAGCAACAGCTGGAAGTCATTATCACCCCTAGGTCTAAAGGGAAGGAGAAGGAGAGACAGACCCAGACAGGAGACAGCTGGAGCCAGGAGAGAGTCAGCCGGTCAAAACACTGCCTTACAACAAGGCAGGGAGGTGGGGGTGAGGGTACTGAATATACTGCTTTCTCTTCTCCCACTGCTTTAATCTACTGGGCTCCCACCACTGCTTTCCAGTGGCCAAAGCTGCTGGAAACATCTAGAAGAGGGCAGGAACATCTAGATGACGCAGCCTGTAGAAGCCAGCTGAGTGAGGGGCAGAGGGGCTAGTCCACATTCTGAGAGATTGAGCAATTCGGCCCACAGTCTTGTGCTGAAATTTAAACCTTGGTCTTCCTAAATTCAGAGTACACACTGCTATCCTCCCATTGTCGACATTATCAAGAAGAACAGCTGGAAACTGGAAGAAAAAACAGATGAGGCAATTAAATTTCAACTCGTAGACCAACCCTACTTAAAGTTCAATCCAAAGAACACTAGACTATTGTCACCAAAATGCTTGACAGATGTTTTATTCCACACACCCCCAGTTGGAACTCCAAAATGTGTTTAGTGTATTGAAGGTTCTGAGAAGTAATTATACCTAATGTTTACTCAACTGACCATGATAACATTTTTATTCGCACACACTGTATTCGTGGAAACACACTTGGGGATATATTGTCATGAGAAGTATAGGGGGTTCATATTAAGTTGGCCAAAAGTTTCATTCTGGTATTTTCATAACATCTTAAGCAAAAACTTGAATGAATCTTTTGGCCAACCCAACAGCTGCATTGTGGAGGGTGCTTTTGAAGAAGGCAGTGTAGGAAACAGACCAAATAGAAGACTCCTCTAATAATCCAAGTAAGAGATGAGAAGGACTTGAGTCTAGAAAGTTATAAGAAAAAGCAGAGGAAGAGCAGGGTTTTTGTTTTTGTTTTTGGTGATTGGCATGAATAGTGATGTCATTCACCTGGAGGAGAGATTAGCCAGGGACTGCCACATATTCAAGCTAGGTTGGAATACATTGAGCACATGGTGTTTAGGGATAAATAGACATGTTTTAGTTGGAAATTGAGGATGTGAGATCGGGAGAATCTATTCTCCAACTATTTGAAGAATCGTTGCTGCTCGAAGTACACATTTGAAGACTAGCATATAATTGACCCTCAAAGCCCAGGGAATGGTTGGCATTCCCCAGGCTGAGAACGTAGACCAGAGGGCCTGTCTAGCTTGCCTTCAGGGTGTGATGGAGCCTGAAATTTTAAGTAATTGAAATGACTTAAAATATAATGTATCCATGAACATAGTCTTTTTTTTAAAGAGAAGAGTGTGTCCCATAGTTTTCAACATGTTTTCAGAGGTTTTCTTGAAAAAGGGAAGCTTAAGGACCTTTAAGAAGAAAGAAGAATGAAGAATGGAGACTGAAGGAGAGTCACCAAAGAAATCTGACCCCTTCCAGCCAGAGTGGTGGGAACAATGCAGGATGCAGGGGGCCTCAGGACCCATGGGGGCTGCAGGACTCAGAGTGGTGGAAAGATTAGCAATTTCTGATGAGCAGAGAGGTCCAACATGATTGGGATGATCATACATTATCTACAGATAGTCTTTTGGGTTTAGCAATTAGGAACGTTCTGGTGGTCTTCACCAGAGCAGTGTCAGTGGGTTGCTGGGGGAAATATAGAGGGTGGAATATTCAGGGACCTGGAAGGAAGTAGAGGCTGTGAGAAGAAGCAAACTCCTTTGAGACACTTGTGGACAAGGCAGGACTAAGATTGTCTGCTTTGATTTGGAAGTGAGGGCAATAAAATCAGTTTGGTAAGTAGGGCCCACCCATGAAGACACTGCTTTAAAAGGAAAACTGGAACTCACATACTGAAGGACAAAACAATTTCTCTTTACGAACAACAAATACAACACATGGAATACACACACACACACAGACAAGCAGCAACTGGAAGTGGTCCAAGAGGGTCACAGTGAGGATAAATGTTGAAGGTCACAGCTGAGAGGACTTGCTTTTGATCTGAGCAGCTGGGTGGATGGTGTGACTTCTATAGGATTAGGGTAGAGTTGGTTAGAGTTCAAAAGCACAAGTTGGGCAGCCTGAGCGACCCAACCCAGGGGGCTAACCGGAGATAGACTGAGAAGTAGCCTTCCCCAGGAAAAGCCCCCCTGCCAGGCCCACGCAGAACAAGGAGAGGTGTGGAGTCGGCAGAGAGGCGGCCGACCGAGGAGATCCGGGCGCCTGTGGGCTGCGGACCGGCCCAGCCCCCGCCCGAGTGCAGCGGGCATAACCCAGCCTCGGCGAGACCAAAGGGTGAGGCGGAGTCGGCAGGGAGGCGGCCGGCTGGGCGGAGCTGGGCGCCTTCGGGCTGCGGACAGACCCAACCCCTGCCCGAGACCAGCGGGCATAGCCCAGCCCCGGCGAGGCTTCCTCGGCCAAATTGCGCACAGAGCTAGGTGCTAACCAAGACTACTGGGGATTCTGGACGGATCGGAGCTCTGCACACCTAAGAAGATGTGCTTAGCTGCACGGCGGGAAAGCCGAGCGGTTGGGCCGGGGGAGGGGAGAAGCGCACTCCCCAACTGCGCCCGGCGGACGACAGAGAGCCGAGCAGAAGGGGCGGGGGAAGCGCACTCAGCAGGAGCAGGGCAAACTCCAGAGCGCTGAATAGACACATAAAAGACCAGCAAACAGAAGACGCTTAAGCTAGCAGAGGCAACAGCTTTGGAGTCTATAGACCATGAGAAGTACAAGCCGGACCCAAGGAATTGTCTGAAAAATAAACTGACCCCTC